>CM060934.1:827930206-828160206 GCA_030765085.1 Allium cepa
CCAGCTTCGGCAACCTCTGCCTACTGCTGCTTCACAGATTTCTATTAGAATTAAACAGTATCACGCTTACAAACACTCTACTAGACTCGCAGACCCTTTTGCTCCCGCTCACAAACACTCTACTAGACTCGCACACCCTGCTCCCGCCTATAGAGTTTCGCTCACTCGCAAACACTGCTCCCGCCTATAGAGCTTTGCAAACTCGCACTCCCTGCTCACTGAACTAATTCTAAATAGTCAATCTGACACTACCTAATCCCTAGGTGGTGATTTACAAATTCTTCGACTTGAAAAGAAAAAACAACTTCACAAATAACCGCAGGAGCAAAAATTAAAATACGAGCTTGAATGCGTGATTTTTGCTCAAAATAAAATAACTAAGAAAACCCCTTTATAATTGAAGCCAAAACAAACTTAAGCCCTTTTATAATTGAACAAGGCCGGCCCTTGTTTTTATTAACCCGATCCACTTTCTTTTGAGAAGAAAAATGATGACCTCTTGTCGTTCTGAAATTAGGGCTTGCGATCCATAATTGGGGCTTTTCAATATTCGATTCCTCTGATGTTGCTCGCGCTCGTTCTCTGATGATTTGGTTTACTTTGAGATTGCGTTGCTCGGCTTGCTCGTTCTCTTGATAATTGATTCTTCGAGATTGCAAATTGTTTGCAGCTGCTTCTCTTGATCGAGTTCACTAAATTGCGGTATGTATTACTTTCGTTACTGGTTCAATTGCTTGCTTTAACTTGATTGCACTTGATTGAACTCGATGGCCGATGATGATGAATTGGGATTGTATTTATATGAATTTGAGACACTTGAATTCGTTCGAATTAACTTGATACTTTCCTAAATTCTTAATTGCCTGATGCGCACGTCTTTCCTGATTTTGTTACACGTGATACTCACGGCTTTCCTGATATGTTTTAACTTGATAATCACGGTTTTGAATTGAGAGCGTTCGATCCTTCTTGTAACAGACACTTTCCCTTTTTAATTTTGCTGACTATTTCAAAGATTACAAATTTGAGTTTCATTAAATTCTGACTTCGATTTATTTTTAACTTCGATCATCTCTGCTGCATGCTTTACTCGGTCGAGCTCATCCCCATTCTGTAGATCTGAACTTTGCATTTTATACAAAAATATATGCTCACTATCTTCTGTTCATCTGCATGTTTACTGTGACGTTGGTCTTCATGTACTTGTTTCATGTTGCAACTGACTTGTGTCTGCATTGTTGATTCAGAACTTCTGTTCATGTCGGCACTGGCTGTAGTTGAGTTGATACATTTGTCAGTTCTACATTTGTGTCACTTTGATGTTGTGTATGTGATGCATTCATTACTGCAATACTTGTCTTGGTTGAGTTTGTTGTTACAGTATCACCCATTACTCCACTTGCATTGCATTTGTGATTGATGCAGTTTTGACAATTGGTCATGTTGCAGTATTCATTGTTGTTCTCACTATGTTGCATTTGTATCACTGGAAAACTTGTGTATCTTGTAGCTTTCATCACTGGTGCATGTATATTTCTTCATGTTGCCTTCAGGTCTTCACTGCAGCATTTGTATCATTGGTTCATGCATGTACTCTGTTGCAGTATTCATTATGTTGTTCCTATTTCATATGCTTGCACTACTTCTCTTTGTCCTGAGTTGTTTAATGAAGAGATTGAAATTTTCATACTTCATGTAGCCTTCTGACTGTTGCTTCATGTAGTTGACATATTTGTGGTCTTCATTTGGTGATTTGCACTGCGTGGTCTTGATTCATGCAGTCTTCATTAACTCATGTGCTTCTAGCCTTGCCACTGTGTCAAGTATGGTTTCACCTGTACTTGTGTTGTAGCTGTCTTGACTTATGCTGTATCAATGCTGCTTCACCATATTGCATTGTCATATTTTATTCCTGTTTGCATTTGAGTTTGTAACTTGGAGTCTGCAACTTGATTTGTGCCTTGTCCATTCTCATGTGTTCATGTTGCTGGACTTGAATACATCTGTGCAGTCCATTGTAGCTTTTGTGCACAGCACTGCATGTTATGTTGGCCATTTGGTCGAGTTGTAGTCCAGTCCACTCATGTACATGCTTCACTGCAGCCTTCATTATGTTCTGATGACATGTGCATTGCTTCATGTTGCCTATGTATTCTGGTCAGTGGTGCTTTGAGTCTGCACTGCTTGTTGATGTTGCTTGTGGCACTTGTACAGTGTTGTACTTGTTGTCTTTGACCTGAGCATGTTTATATTGAACTACCTCCTGTACTTGTAGTCTTGGCCAGTTGACTGTTGCTTTGAGTTGTTCATTGCTTGGTCTCTGTTGCCTTGAATTTCTGGTTGGAGCTGTGCACACGAGTTGGCGAGGCAATGCACACGTGTATGAATGTACACGTGTGTATTGCAGCCACTTATGATTACCTGTCCCTGTAATATCTATGTGCACGACTTTGTGATGAATTCAAGTGTGAATGATGACGAACAACCCAAATAACTGAGGCAAACGATATTTTCAAAAATCGTATTTCATTTTATATTGCAAAAATATTTCTTTTTCAATTTTACTGCGTTAGTGAATATTTTTGCAGATTTCTCAGATGCTAGATTCAAACTGGCATGCAGTTGAAGACAAAATACGAGTGTGAGTGATATGTAGTGAGGTTATCAATGTAAAAATATTTGTGATGTAATCGTGATGTAATCAGAAATGTATATGTATAGTGAGAGCACGAATTTGTACTATTCAAGATTGTAATAAATATTTGTTTGAATAAAATTTCTGTTTGAATTCAAAATCTGTGTAACTTGTTCAGTTTGAATTCAAATTCAAATTCTGTATAATTTATTTTATTCAACAAATATTTATTTAATCTATGAAAAACAAAATAGTACATTACCAAATACATTTAAATGAATATATATGTTTATTATCATCAAACAAAAACATATAAGCGCATATTCAACAATCTCCCCCTTTTGATGATAACAAACATATATTTAAGATTTTGACCGTGTTAAATGTATTTGACCAATTATATACTTTAATTGCTCCCCCTACTTAAATGCTTCATCTCTACATGATGCTCCCCCTACATATATGCATACAAATAGAAATATATATTCAAATGAGCCTAGATGCATATGGAAAAATTATTTGACCTTTGCTTGATTCTATTTGACTAAATCTTAACTTTTCTCTCCCCCTTTTGTTATCAGCAAAAGAATAATAGTGTGAGAGAAAAATAGAGATAAAGTGATCGATATTAATCCAACATTAATCTCCAATTGAATATAAATATTAAACTTCAATAAGAATCAAACAAAAACCATAACTACCCTTGTTAGGTGCATATTCCACTTTTAGAAATGATGGATATGGTGTTCATATAAAATCATACAGTTGAATCAACTTGTGGTATTTATATCAGGAATTTGAATATCTACTAATCATGCATAACCATTAGGACTTTTAAATGAGATTAGTAGTATTCGAATTTAATTTTAAAAAATGAAATCAAGTATCTTCTAACCACGCATGACCGTGAGGACTTTTAAATGGGATTAGAATCAACTTGTCTATTTAAACAATTTAATTTTGATATGCGTTCCATACATGCATAACCGTAAGGACTTTTAAATGAGCATGGAAGCACATAATAAAAAAAATTCAAGTAATTCACCCATGCATAACCGTGAGGACTTTTAAATGAGAGTGAATACTTTGGATATTTATTTATTAATCTAAAAAAATATGACATGAAAAACAAATGATTCCTGATTATAGTACCACATATCGACAAACTATATTGAATATTTGATAAATCATGGTCGATAGAAATAATGATAGATATAGAAATGGTCAGGGAATCTTTACCCAACAAAAAGTTTTATAATTCTTGTTTTAATTCCTAAAGAAATTTTTCAAATATACTCTCTTGAGTAATGTATGTTAAATATCAACACTCATTACTTTTTCAATCACTATTTATCTCTTTGATAATTAGTAGGGAGTCGGATCAGTCAAAATTTGTCATTTAAAATCAAATAAAAATGACTAATCTGAAAATATGGTCAAACAGTTATTTTCTTGAAGGGATTATATAAGAAAATAATTTCTGCTATTTGAAAATTATTTGAAGTGAACAATATGCAGAAATTTTCTTTGAAAAAAAAACGATGCAGCAAATGAATGTTTCAAAAATTAATTACGTTCAACTCGTAAGTTTTCTATCAACTAGATTACCAGTATGAACTGCATCTGAATTTCTTTTTCAATCCAAAATATCACTAACTGGATTTGGTAAATCAGACATGAAGTGTGTATCAAAAATTTCAAACCCAATTTTAGCAACAATTTAAATGACATTCTTTGGATTTTGAATTGAAGCCATGTTCACACTCAAACAAATATCATGGTGTTAATTTCAGAAAACCATAGGATTATATTCATGAGTAATCAACAGTCAATCAACATTATAATTATTTCAAAAACAATTTCTTGAAGTTTCAACAATTTCTTAAAATCCTTTTTCACATGAGTTTGAAATCGTGCAAATTTTACAAGCAGTGATCAAAATGTCAAAATATATCTACGTGTAGCATGAGTAATCAAGGATCAATAAAATACCATCATTTGACCAAACATATTAAGTTCAATGATGAAATGATGGTTGGTCTACTTTTGAGCACAAATCAAAGTAAGAACAAGTCAAAAAAAATATCAATAAGTCAGAATTAAAGTCATCATCACATCATTATCACAATTTTGGCTGATTTAATTCAGAATATGGTGCAGATTATCACATTTAATATACCTTCACCTGTTTTACCTTTACGATAATTTCTCGTGATTGCCCATTGTGATTCTGTCACCTTTATACTAGGCTAAGGAACTTTGCTATGATGCCCGTTGTGTTTCTGGAACAGCCAAAATCCAGAGAACACCGTTGTTGTTCCTTAGCCTGCCACCACACCTACACGATGAAAGATTTTTGTGACCTATTTCTAGATCCATGATTGTTAGTGGCAGAAACATTATGAATAAACAAACCCTTTGGAACCCAAACTTGTTTAGACTTTTCATTCTTGTTCCAATAGACATGAAATTTGTTTGTAGAATTCTTAGGAACCCAAACTTGTATAAATTTTGTGTTCTTGTTCCTATGACTACAATTTTCAGAATGATGTCCAATTATTTCACATATATCAAAGACACTTTTCCCTTTTGCATTATCCTCAGCTTGTGTTTTCCCAAAACCAAGTCCTTTTCTGTTGTTAGCAAAAATTTGATTTCCCAATAGCATGTTGAAAGATTTTTCGCCTCTTGAAAAGTTATTCAAAGATTTCTCAAGATTTTGGACTTTGGTTTTTAGTGTTGTATTTTCAGTGACAAGTGAGGTGCATCGATTTATAAAATCCTTTTTCCTAGTGTCGATGGTTTCCTTAAGATTCAAGTTTTCTTTTTCAAGATTCTCAGAGTTATTCTTAAGTCTTGTCAATTCTGAATCTAAAACTTTACATCTTTTACATTCTAGGTTTTGAATATTTTCAAGTTCAGTTTCTAACCTAAAATTTTTACGAGCAAGTTCTCTCCTATCAGTTTTCAGTTTTTCAATTTTAGATTCAAGAGCATCAACTACTTTAGTGAGATCAGAACACATAAAAACAAGATCTCTATAGGAATACTCACCTTCCTCACTAGATTCCTCTGAGCTTGAATCTGAATTTGATTTCGCCATAAGACACAAGTTAGCCTCCTCTGAGCTGCTATCCGAAGCTTCTTCTCCTTCTTCATCATCCCAAGTCGCTGCAAATACCTTCTTCGCCTTTTTCTTTCCTTTGTTGTTTTTGAGAAGTGGACATTTTGGTTTGATGTGGCCAGGCTTGTTGCAGTTATAACATGTCAGTTCATTATCGGAATTTTCGGAATCTTTTGACCTATTGCCCTTTGTTTTCTTCTTGCGTGGCTTGAATCTAGACCATCTTCTAAGATTATTGACAGCCATTGCAAGCTCTTCAATTGGATCTTCTTCATCGCTTTCTTCTTTGCTCTTTAAGGCAATCGTCTTTTTCTTTGGTTCGGAGTTGTTGCGTTCTTCCTTTGCTTTTAGCTCAAGCTCATATGCCATCAAGTTTCCAATCAACTCCTCCATGCTTAGCTTACTCAGATCTTTCGATTCTTGGATTGCCGTGACTTTTGCCTCAAAGTTCATTGGTAAGACTCGTAGTATCTTCCGCACAAGCTCTACCTCAGTGAATACCTTCCCAAGTGCTCTAGCGTTGTACACCAAAGTTGAAAAGCGTCCAAACATGTCCTTTATGCTCTCGCCTTTGTCCATCACAAAGTTCTCATATTCATTGCTGAATAGGGCTAGACGAGACTCCTTGACTTGAGAAGTTCCTTCGTGTGTCACCTCCAAAGTGTGCCAAATTTCCTGTGCTGTTGTATAATGAGAAATTCTATTAAATTCATTTTTATCAAGAGCACATATCAAAGCATTCATGGCTTTAGCATTTGTCGTTTTCAATCTCTTATCGTTAGCATCCCACCTATCCTTCGGTTTAGGAATCTCAGTATCACCAACGATTATAGTGGGAGGTTTATAGCCAGTTTCAATAATATCCCAAACATCATAATCAACGGAACTAAGGTAAATACTCATCCTAACTTTCCAATAAGCATAATCGTTCCCGTTAAACATGGGTGGCCTAACGATAGATTGCCCCTCAGAAAAAGCATTATTTTGTAGACTCATGACTCTAGAGTTAAATAAAAAATATACCGGACTCTGATACCACTTCTAGGATCTAGATTAACCCTAGAGGGGGGGTGAATAGGGTTATAGCAAATTTTCTCGAATTAAACACAGAAATATAATAGCAGAAATAAATATGCTGAAAAGTAAATCACACACAAAATTTACCCAGCTTCGGCAACCTCTGCCTACTGCTGCATTCACAGATTTCTATTAGAATTAAACAGTATCACGCTTACAAACACTCTACTAGACTCGCAGACCCTTTTGCTCCCGCTCACAAACACTCTACTAGACTCGCACACCCTGCTCCCGCCTATAGAGTTTCGCTCACTCGCAAACACTGCTCCCGCCTATAGAGCTTTGCAAACTCGCACTCCCTGCTCACTGAACTAATTCTAAATAGTCAATCTGACACTACCTAATCCCTAGGTGGTGATTTACAAATTCTTCGACTTGAAAAGAAAAAACAACTTCACAAATAACCGCAGGAGCAAAAATTAAAATACGAGCTTGAATGCGTGATTTTTGCTCAAAATAAAATAACTAAGAAAACCCCTTTATAATTGAAGCCAAAACAAACTTAAGCCCTTTTATAATTGAACAAGGCCGGCCCCTTGTTTTTATTAACCCGATCCACTTTCTTTTGAGAAGAAAAATGATGGCCTCTTGTCGTTCTGAAATTAGGGCTTACGATCCATAATTGGGGCTTTTCAATATTCGATTCCTCTGATGTTGCTCGCGCTCGTTCTCTGATGATTTGGTTGACTTTGAGATTGCGTTGCTCGGCTTGCTCGTTCTCTTGATAATTGATTCTTCGAGATTGCAAATTGTTTGCAGCTGCTTCTCTTGATCGAGTTCACTAAATTGCGGTATGTATTACTTTCGTTACTGGTTCAATTGCTTGCTTTAACTTGATTGCACTTGATTGAACTCGATGGCCGATGATGATGAATTGGGATTGTATTTATATGAATTTGAGACACTTGAATTCGTTCGAATTAACTTGATACTTTCCTAAATTCTTAATTGCCTAATGCGCACGTCTTTCCTTATTTTGTTACACGTGATACTCACGGCTTTCCTGATATGTTTTAACTTGATAATCACGGTTTTGAATTGAGAGCGTTCGATCCTTCTTGTAACAGACACTTTCCCTTTTTAATTTTGCTGACTATTTCAAAGATTACAAATTTGAGTTTCATTAAATTCTGACTTCGATTTATTTTTAACTTCGATCATCTCTGCTGCATACTTTACTCGGTCGAGCTCATCCCCATTCTGTAGATCTGAACTTTGCATTTTATACAAAAATATATGCTCACTATCTTCTGTTCATCTGCATGTTTACTGTGACGTTGGTCTTCATGTACTTGTTTCATGTTGCAACTGACTTGTGTCTGCATTGTTGATTCAGAACTTCTATTCATGTCGGCACTGGATGTAGTTGAGTTGATACATTTGTCAGTTCTACATTTGTGTCACTTTGATGTTGTGTATGTGATGCATTCATTACTGCAATACTTGTCTTGGTTGAGTTTGTTGTTACAGTATCACCCATTACTCCACTTGCATTGCATTTGTGATTGATGCAGTTTTGACAATTGGTCATGTTGCAGTATTCATTGTTGTTCTCACTGTGTTGCATTTGTATCACTGGAAAACTTGTGTATCTTGTAGCTTTCATCACTGGTGCATGTATATTTCTTCATGTTGCCTTCAGGTCTTCACTGTAGCATTTGTATCATTGGTTCATGCATGTACTCTGTTGCAGTATTCATTATGTTGTTCCTATTTCATATGCTTGCACTACTTCTCTTTGTCCTGAGTTGTTTAATGAAGAGATTGAAATTTTCATACTTCATGCAGCCTTCTGACTGTTGCTTCATGTAGTTGACATATTTGTGGTCTTCATTTGGTGATTTGCACTGCGTGGTCTTGATTCATGCAGTCTTCATTAACTCGTGTGCTTCTAGCCTTGCCACTATGTCAAGTATGGTTTCACCTGTACTTGTGTTGTAGCTGTCTTGACTTATGCTGCATCAATGCTGCTTCACCATATTGCATTGTCATATTTTATTCCTGTTTGCATTTGAGTTTGTAACTTGGAGTCTGCAACTTGATTTGTGCCTTGTCCATTCTCATGTGTTCATGTTGCTGGACTCGAATACATCTGTGCAGTCCATTGTAGCTTTTGTGCACAGCACTGCATGTTATGTTGGCCATTTGGTCGAGTTGTAGTCCAGTCCACTCATGTACATGCTTCACTGCAGCCTTCATTATGTTCTGATGACATGTGCATTGCTTCATGTTGCCTATGTATTCTGGTCAGTGGTGCTTTGAGTCTGCACTGCTTGTTGATGTTGCTTGTGGCACTTGTACAGTGTTGTACTTGTTGTCTTTGACCTGAGCATGTTTATATTGAACTACCTCCTGTACTTGTAGTCTTGGCCAGTTGACTGTTGCTTTGAGTTGTTCATTGCTTGGTCTCTGTTGCCTTGAATTTCTGGTTGGAGCTGTGCACACGAGTTGGCGAGGCAATGCACACGTGTATGAATGTACACGTGTGTATTGCAGCCACTTATGATTACCTGTCCCTGTAATATCTATGTGCACGACTTTGTGATGAATTCAAGTGTGAATGATGACGAACAACCCAAATAACTGAGGCAAATGATATTTTCAAAAATCGTATTTCATTTTATATTGCAAAAATATTTCTTTTTCAATTTTACTGCGTTAGTGAATATTTTTGCAGATTTCTCAGATGCTGGATTCAAACTGGCATGCAGTTGAAGACAAAATACGAGTGTGAGTGATATGTAGTGAGGTTATCAATGTAAAAATATTTGTGATGTAATCGTGATGTAATCAGAAATGTATATGTATAGTGAGAGCATGAATTTGTACTATTCAAGATTGTAATAAATATTTGTTTCAATAAAATTTCTGTTTGAATTCAAAATCTGTGTAACTTGTTCTGTTTGAATTCAAATTCAAATTCTGTATAATTTATTTTATTCAACAAATATTTATTTAATCTATGAAAAACAAAATAGTACATTACCAAATACATTTAAATGAATATATATGTTTATTATCATCAAACAAAAACATATAAGCGCATATTCAACATGTGTCTCGAGGTGGGCGGTAGTAGCTGCTATGCATCACCACTAGTATGGTCCTGCAAAACTGTAGTATCCCACCTTGGTCATTGTCTTGCGTGCATTGTCACATGCTTTATCGCGCCCACTACAAGTTTTTTTTGTATCGTACCTATGGTGTGCTCTCTGATAGACCACCGGGTTGGTGGAGTTTACAATACTATATAGACTACGATATTATATAAAATATGTTAAGGGAGATATGTATAACGCCTTGACGCTATTTTAATATTTTACTTTACTGTAGACATTATATATATAGCATATTGTCCTATGTATGTTAATAGTTCCACGGATACTTAAAGGATGGGAATCCCAAACATCCTTTAAGTTATATTGCATTTCACTTGGACATTTTACTTGAGTTGATTTACTTGCATAGGAATGTTAATCATGACCCGAGTGTTTTGTGTTTTTCTTTGTGCTCGGGTCAGACTGAGTATCGCAGCATTTGAGACTCACCTTTGCAGCTTGGAGCTATGCTTGCAGATCTATATTTATCTATTCAGCTTTTAGTTATTTCAGCCGTTTCTAGTTGTTTATGTTCAGACTTGTCATTTGCTTTTGTATTGAGACTTCTGTGTACTGGCTTTCTGTTGTATTTTTATTTTAGACTCTAATGTTCTGTAGTAGTTTCATGAACTACTATTTATCTATTTTGTTGCTTATTGTTGTATTACTCTGTATCTGTCATTCTATGATTGATTTATTTACTGTATATGCTAAGTTTTTCCAAATACAAAATTTACAGTCTGTTGTTTTAAGAAATTCAAGTCAGACATGTGATTATTATGTATTTGGATGGTTCGAAATGGTGGGTCGTTACAAGTTTAATTTATGAATTTGTAGGAAAATTCATAAATGGTAATTATAATTATATTTTAATTTGATGTTTGGGATGTTCATTGTTTATAAAGTAGAATGAGACTTTAAATATAATGATGTGAATTTCAATAACAATAGTTTTGTTTTGTGTAAACAGTGGAAAGATTGATTTTACCATGTTTATAGTAGAAAGTATTATTATTGTTATTTGAGAAATATAATAAAAAGGCAATTTCTGAATAATAATAGAAATAATAGCAAAGAGATGTTTCCAATCTATATCCATTGATAAAGAAATTTCTATTCTGAAATGAATAAGAATTTAAAAAGGTTTAGGTAATTTAGAATAAAACATTGTATGTTTGGGACAAATAGTAATAAATTGATTTTAGAAAGAATTAAAGAGGTTTTGATGTATATCATTATGTAAAATAATAATAGTATAGTTTTAAAAAGCGAATTGATGTAGATTATTATTTATATTTAAAATACAATGTTTTGGGATATTTAAAGAAACTAAAATTCAATAAAAAGGATTTAAAGAGTATATTGTCATTTATAGGAATTTTTTTGGATAAATAAATAAAGGTGACTTCATAATAAATAATAACAAAATGTTTTTACACTTAAGAGAATAATTGATGCAAATATTATTTGATGGTTGTTGAATGTGTGATTGATTGTTAGTTGTAATTAACACATGTTTAATATTTGATGATGGTATCACATTTTGATGATTGTGCGATATTTTACCTTTATTACTATTAGTTGATGGGTAGTTAGTTTTGTTATTTGATGATGGATGTTATATCACTAATGTTGATTGAAATATTACAAATATTTAGAAGGAGAGCAGAAAATAAAACTATGTTGGCTTAATCTTGCAAAATGGATACGTAGGCAGTCTTTTCCTATGCAATAGCCAATGGATCCCTTAGATTGGCTGAATGTATAGCGTTAGGAGCAGTCCAAACAGAGTTGAAACTTGATTTTTCTTTTCTTTTTATATAGATCTGTACAGGTGTGAAGTTTCAAGTACGGACAAAAAAGAAATGGAAAGGTGGATAAAGACTATATCGTAAATAGCCGACTTGGTATATTCTTTTATGCAATGGTTATATCATCTATGAGTTAACAATAATTGAGGTACTAAATATAAATTCATGTGGTAACGCTATAAAGTAATTGTATTATTGAAATAATGTTCATTTCTGCTTGTTTTTCCTTTTTTTATTAACTATTTTGAAAATTTTAATTTTTATCCATCAAGGACCAAGCTTTTAATTTTTAAAATTAGCTGTAAGCGAACTTTAACATCATTTAGAATTAATTTTAGATTTTAAAAATGCGCTAGAGCCGTAGCAAAGTTAGTTCATGACAAGAACAAGTCTGAAAAGGACTGTACTGTGCACATGGTCAAAATCAGACAGATTAAATCCAAACATATACATTTCATCAACACAGAAGATAAATATTTTTGGATGCAACTGGTGGAAGATAGCTTACTCTCCAGCCTTAGCTAGGCTGGGTTTGGATAGCCGTTGCGGTTCATATATGCTTTACGGTGTTCGAAGCTTCCATTTTCGTCCCATGGACAGGTTTGACTTAACTTCGCACTTTACCTTTGCTTTATTGTGACTACACTGAAGGAATAGGAACATCTATAGCAATTGGGGTAATCAGATGCTGCCACACTTTAAAGTTTAGCAATTTCGCAAATCAGAAGTAAAATAATTCACTTATCTTAACAAGCATCTAGAATATTATCGAGGCCACGCACTTGCTCCTTTGACTTGTTCAAATTACATCCAATGAATCTTATAAATTACAAACGTAAAAGAATAGGTTATAACTGCACCCGATATCTAATCGAACGAGACAAGATTTGGAATTCAAGAGATTTGAGACCCCTGCAGTTTTAAAACTGCATCTATCAAATCTAACTTAGCAGGAAATCGAGAGCTTTGGAATCTCTGTCGTTTGCCTTCTCAGTTATATTCAACAAATCCAACAAAGCAACAAGTTCAATTAGCGAAGAAGCTAGTTTTCATAAGAATAATTTTTCAACAAAAAGGAGAAGAGTAGCCTATGCTTTCATGCTGTTGTAAGAGTGAAAATGTCCACAGCTTCGATGATTTTTGATTTCGCCCCTCGCCCCTCGCCCCCATGAAAGCTTTTATTTTGGGCACTGGTAACGACCTACATATATGGGTGGGGGCACAAATTTAAGAGGACTCCGGTCTATTGTGTGATTGTTAAGCGAGGACTAAATCAAATAATATGTAAAATTATCTGTACAATTATACCCCTCAAATTCAATCACATGAAAACCACACCCCTTCAACTTTCGACATATACATGCCGACTTTTTAGGGTTTTGCATTTCTTCGTTTTCGTGTAAAAAAAAAGTCGGACCTTTATATCAACAATGGTACAAACGTAGACGACGAAATTCTGCAATAAATTCGATGGGTAAGTGCCGAAATACTGCAACGAATTCGATCGGTAATAACAAAATTCTTCAACGAATACGGCACCGATCCTACAAACTTGCAATACACGTTTTTATTACCCAGCAATGTTAAACCCTAGCTATGAAAAACACGGTGGGGAATAGTCGAAATTCGGCAATAAGTTCAGCTAGCAAACACCAAAATGCTAAAATGAATTCGGCCATCCCTTGCTTAACAAAATGACATATTGATCATAGTTTAATTTAATTTTAAGAGAAGGCTATTTTCATTAGTACCCCCTTAGTAAGATTTCTTTTTTATTTTAAAAAATGACCCCCCTAATTATATTTGGAGTGTTATTAACAATGCCATTTATTTTAGGGAAGAACGAGTTTGCGGTGGTTGTTTTAATGCTAATGCTTTTAGGGTTATATGTTGTAGCCTATAAATCGGGTACGGGTATGCTATCAACCCGATTTATTAATTACACTGTACTCTTGGGCTATGCTTTATGGATTGTAATTGGCTCCTACAAAATTTCGTGCATATTCATTTTATCAATAAAGGAAATCAAAGCCATTTAAAAAAAGCTCTTTTTTTAGAAGAGAGAAATATAGGAGTAGTGCTTGCTTTTTATAAAATGGTAAGCCAAAAAAAGTGGGCGTAAGTAGGTTTTAACTGTTTAATCATGTCAGAGATTGTGGTTTGGTATGTGCAAATAGTAACTTGCTATAAAAAAGTGTTACAAATAAATCACATCAGGTTAATTCTATTTACACACTAACAATATCTTAACATACACCATCATATGTTATACTTATACACAACAAATGTTACTTTATATACACCATCTTTTTTACAAAATAATCATGTGTTCATATTCGTCATTTTCCCTCTTTGAAACTTAAAACTTATCTACACAAAACTAGCCGTTTCCAGCACTTAAGTTAAAATTTAATAAAATAAACTTAAATTCTCAATGTTTCATTGTAACTTCTTTATTTTTTCCCAAAGTTCTCAGTTTCGGAAAAAATCAGTTCTAATTTTAAGAAAAAAATAAGTATTTTCAAATCAAAACAAATATTTGTGAAAGTTGTGTTAACTGATATCTTAGATTTCACGGTAGGAAATTCATTAATTTCTTCATAAAAATGTATATACGTTGGTTAAATATAATTAATTTTAATGTCCTAATTTGATGGGTTATTAGAAAAGGACTAAAATGCAATTAAGTGAAAGGGAAATTTAGTAGTAGCAAAACAATGGTGCATGGTAGATGATTTTTGATGTATAAATAAAATTTGTTATCATATAAATTACCACCTAAATCATCATTCAATACAAAATTGACAGCGTGTAGTCAGATAAGATGAGTTAAATACATGAAGATGATCAACAGAATGCCTTACTTTTGCGAAGCCATTATAATTTATTCGAATCCATGCTCGCATTAGAAATCTATAGATTTAAAAAGTAAATAATCCTCCCAAATTTCTATGTCTTGTAGGAAACACCTTTAATATATTATAATAATACAATAAATATTTTTTAAGTCCATACAAAAATATCATTATATCTCTAAACCTGTTATTCTTTATAAAATTGAACACATCAGTCATAATTTCCATTATCATGAACTTCATTAATCATACTATAAATTATAAAAATGATATATGATTTATGGTAAATACAAAAACTAGGTTTGAAAGAATCTTCCGTAGGAATAAAAAGTAACTCAAAATCCATTATTTTCTTTTTGGAGATAAAGAGAAAGACATGTTGTATTTACCTATGTAGCATAAATCTAGAATGATCAACCATAAAACATCATTCAGTTTAGTCAATAAAATATTATAGTACATAGTATGAATTTGGAAATACATCATCACCATCAAGGTGGAAACTTTTTACATATGAAGCTCTTTATAAATAAAGAAACAACTCTAAAATCATCCAACAACACAATTCGTGACCTTTAGAATTCATAAACAAACTGTACTTACTTTAAATACATATAAAAATCAATAGTTGAATTACCTTGTATGCTCTACTATAAGAGGATTAGAAATAAATATTAGCAGCATTATTAGTATAACTGATTTGTAATATTAGCTACCACCAAAAAATTTAAGAAAAACAAAGATGAATTAAGCTTAAACGTCATTGAAAAATAAGACCAAAATATACTAAGAAAATCTAATCTATGCAAGATTGATGGAGTATAATTTAATTTGTAGCTTAGAAAATAAAGAAGATTTGGTAGATCCTAGAAGAATATTTATTAGGAGTGGAGGAAGTTTTAATCCTGAAATTAATGGGAGAGGAGAAGACATCTATTCTATTACATCAAAAAGAATATGAGACCATTCCAAGCTCCAAATTAAACTTCCATTATACATTAATAACAATATAGCCTTTCATTTTCTATTTCAGCTATTCAATAAATGTATTACATCTGTTTTCTCTTCTTACTTTTATTTTCTTAACTTCTTATCTAAAATAAATTATTTTCTATTTCAGCTATTCAGAAATGTTCAATGCTCATTTTCTCTTCTTACTTTCGTTCTCTCAACTTCTTATCTAAATACTATCATATCCTATGGTTTTTTCTTTTGAATCCAAGTATAAAATTTGCTCTTTTGGCTATAATCATAGAATTTCGTCTTCTATGTTTTATGATATGCTTCATGCTTTTGGGTATGTAATATTTTTTTGTTTGATTTTATGTTGGTTATTGTGAATTAGAGTGGCTTTGTGTTGGCACTAAAAGAAATTAATATGTTAAATAAAATGTTGCTTAATCTTCAAGAAATCATCCTTTTTATATATCATGGTTGGAAAAATCAGGTTAACCGGTATCATTCTTCGAAGAAGTTACTCCGAGCGTTTTTCTTTGGAAAAATCGATTTATAAGCTTTGATCAATATTTTTAGTTTTTTATTCTAATAGAATTTGATTCAATTCACCCATAATCTTTAACATTGTAATCATCTTAAATTATTTATGATTTTATTGGTGTATTGAATTGTGTTTCTACATCGCTTTCAACGTTAAAGATCTAAAGAGCCTCCAAAAAACTTTGGTGATTAGATCAATCAAACCCAACTTAAAGGTTTGAGTTGTATTCCATTATTATTTTTTCATTTAATTCGATGTTGTTGAGTTTATTATTTTATTCAAAATTGTTGATCTGTTCTTTGAGTTTTACGCCTAAAGTTATGTCTTTTTATCATTTTTGTTTCAATTTGTGGGATTGTGAATTTGGTCATTTAGTTGTAGTAGGTTATTGGATTTACAAATTCTATTTTGAGAATAAAATCTTATTTCATAACATATAGTTTTTTATTTCATATGATTCCCTTTATAGCATTATTATTTCAACGTACAATAATGTTGCATTTATTTTTACTTTATATTCCAATAATGGTTCTTTTCCTCTTCTCTTCATTTTCAATATAATTTTTTTTGTATTTCTTCGGTTATTTCCCATGTTCAATAGTTTCAATATAAGGATTCTTTTTAAAAAACTTTGAGCAATTTTTATTTAATTTATTTTGATTAGAATTCAATTTAACTCACTAATAGTTCTTCCTTTTGCATTTATCTTAAATTATTTCTGAATGTATACATGTTTTATGGTGATTGTATTTCTACCTTACTGTCAGTGTTACCGTTTTGTTTTTAATTTGTCTTTTCATTTTAATTAAGGTAGAAATACTCCAAAAATCCTATAATTCGATTGAGATCAATTAATAAATTTAATTTTAAATCTGTCTTTTCATTTAATTCAACGTTCAACTTTTTTTTGTTTGATTCCATTGAGATTGAGAAGAAATTTTAACTTTTTTTCATTTAATTCAATGTTGAGTTTATTGTTTTTTCCAAATTACTAATTTTAGATCTTTGCTTTGGGTTTTTTTTTTTGCCTCGAATCGTGTTTTCTTCTAATTTTTTTGTTTTAGTTCCTAAGATTATGAGTTTGTTTCCTTCATTTATTTTGTAGGAGGTTACTTCATTTATTAGTAAGTGGACACCATAATATCTTTTGTTATTTCCAAAATCTATTATAGGTAAATTTGAACTATTTTAAATTTTATACATAAATTTCATTTCATTTTTGTTTGTTGATTGAGAATATGAACTTTGTTTTCTATATTTGTTTTGTATGTTATAGCTAGTTTATTACTAAGACATCAAAAAACATTTAGTTTTGTATAATCTATTAGATGTTGGTAAATCTTTATTCGATCCTTAATGATCTTACAAATGAGGTAATTACCTGTCATTTTCTACGAAATTAGTTTGAAGTTATGCTATTTAAATCTTACTCCAGTTTATTGTGGACAATATTGGATTGAAGATATAGATAATAACAACGTTTATAAGTAATATAACTTCAAATATAAAGGTTCATATCAAGTGATATTACCATGCAAATTACAAAAAGAATAAATACGTATCAACTTCATTTA
Source organism: Allium cepa (assembly GCA_030765085.1). NCBI lineage: Eukaryota > Viridiplantae > Streptophyta > Magnoliopsida > Asparagales > Amaryllidaceae > Allium > Allium cepa. Next base: position 827,947,879 of record CM060934.1, read on the forward strand.
ATTTGAATTTATATTAATAATAGAACTAATTATAATTACATTAATTTCATTTAAATTCAATTTAGTGGGAATCGACTATATAGTTCAAATAACATTTGATTTTATGCTACATTAAGATTGCTTTTTAATTTTACATAATCACATATTTTATGCACCGTTATTTTACCATGTTGTGTAATCCATACTCATATTATTTGCATATTTTCTAATATGCAGTTGAAATCATCAAAACCGTATGATGCATAATTGATGTTTGAATTTCCATAACTATAAGTGATTTTGTTGATAGGACGTTTGATATGTATCAAGAGATACAAGGATAGAGAAGAAGTTAATTGATAGTGTGATTTTTGGTGGTTGTGCACGAAGGTAAGTTTCTAAACAAAATTGGTTTTATTGATTTGTTGTTTGATGATATTATACTTTTCATTTGTAACCATTATATCTCATTTTCTCAGAAAAATCATTGCAATTGATCATAAGAATACACACGCTCAGTGGAATAGTACATTAAAACGCTATATATTTTGAAAGAAATTATGAAAGTTTTGTAATTATTTGTATCGGTCAAATGTAAAGCGTGACATACTATACATGTACCCATCAAATATATTATTATTTTGTTTATAATATCTAACCATCCATTTATAGTTTTTCAATGTTTAACCATTCTTTTTTTTTCACAAGTTAGATAGTCAAATTCTATTTTTTTGGCAATTAAACCATTTGTTTTACCTATTTCCCATCCTTAAATTATGTGTGTTGCTAAAAACATCCATAAACTCTCTTCCCAATACCATGAACTTTTTGATAAAAACTAATGAAATTACATACTTCATAGTACCACATTTAGTTTTTCACTAATCTCCACACCATCAAAGTCCATATTTCAACTTCCTTCCTAAATACATCTCCATATATTATCATTTAGTACAAAAACATCATCCCTAAAGGTTCATGACGATCAAAATTACCTCGAATGGTAATCAAAACCTAACATAAATTCATAATCAGATACCAATCAAAATTTACCTTAGCACACATATTAAATGATTAACATAGAATTCAAAATAAAAATAAAAAAAGTAGATAATTTAATTTTAAAAATAATATACGTGGCGAACTACTTCAAGTTGAGTTTGGATGATCTTCTCGTCTCTTTATTTGGGATTAACTGCACCACGATGTTGGTGCTCTTCTAGTTGATTTGGATGATTTGACATTTAGAATTAATTTTTTTTGAGATTAATTGCAGTTTTCAAATTTAAGTTAAGCAATGAAATGAATGAGATGTAATGATGGTAGCCTATAGAATGGATCATGGTATGAATGTAATGTTAAGTTGTGGTATTTTTTAGTTATGGTGTTAAGAAGAAGGTTTATGGGTGCTTTTAGCAGCACTCTAAATTAATTACCACATATAATTACTTTGTAACCTACCCACTTTATTTTGTCTTCCTGTATCTTTCCTGATATGTTTTTGTTATATATTATCAAAAATACATCTAATTTTTTTTATATTCATCGATCCTTTTATTTTTCTAAACTTTTTGAACTAATGTCATTTTGTTACTCTGAATTTTCCTTTTAAACCCTTTTGAATCCATTTCTCCTTATTTTAATTTAGTATCTTCCCAATTCATCTTCATTCTCCGTTACTGTAACATCCTTCTTTATGTTAATCCAAACTTCAATTTATACATTATTTAACTAATTTTAATATCTTCTAATTTATATATCAAATACACAATTAGGATGAAAGAGTTTATTCTACTTATGTTATTAATTGCTTAACACCTGTTTACACACCCTAATAATTTCTTCGTTGATCCTAGTAATATTGCAAAATTATTATGTATGAGTATGTTTCTATATTATTATAAAATTTACTTTTGTGTTTTATATGTTTGAACCTTATATTATTTGCTTCTATTTTTTTTTACCACGGCTATGTATTAATTGTCCTTGGTGATTTGATGTTTTTTTATCTTTCTTTTAGGGTATTTAATTTCAAGTCTGTAATAACCATGTTTTCTAAGCCATAAATTAAATAAAATTGTTTGAATTCAATATTTGATAATTATTATTTTTAAAAGTAAATATTTGTTTATTTAAATTTGTTTAATAAAAGATTTTGTTTTAAATAAATCGAATTAAATTAATAAATTCATTTTGGATAATATTTTGGAGTCGAGTAAATTGTTTTAATTGAATATAAAATGTTTTAAAGTGTGAATATTGTGTATGATTGAAATAGTTGAAAAATAAAAGAAAAGATGAATATATTAATTTAAATTAGAGCTCAATTTAAAAGCCCAGCCCATTTAAAATGCTTATTAATTTTCCTTGACCCAAACCCTGTAGCTTTAACCCCTCTAGAAAATTCCATTCCTAAATCACGACATAGGAAATCGAATAAAGTATAACACACAGGTTCCTTGATATCGTGACGGGCGAAGGCGCCCCCAATCCAAGGCGAGGCGAGGGCTGCTGTAGGTCGCAAGGTTGTGGATGGCGATTTGGAAGGAGGCGTCGACGCCGGAGGGTTGATAGGAAATCTTGGAGGAGCATGACCAAACGAAGGCAACGTGACTGGAGGGCCGAAGCAAGGTGCGACTTAGTGGAGACGTATGCATGTGCACTCATTTACACTTGGAGGAGCCAACGATTTAGGCAGGGGTTGATTGTGCGGATGAAATGTTGATTGATGCTTTTGATTGATGGCGTGAAGGCTAGTTCTATTTTGTTAGGGTTATTAAGACCTGTTGGCTCATTGTTTCAGGGTTACATCCGAAGGCATGGAAGTAGTTGCTGGCAATTTGGAAGCAGCAAAATGGTGATGGAGAGAAAGGAGGATGCTAAGTCTTTGTTCGACGATTTAGTGTGCTATTCTTGTAACTCACAACGATGTTCTAGATCTAATTTTCTACAATTTTTCTATGATGATGGTTGACGAGTTATGGTTGAAATTGAGTTGCCCACCCTTGTTGTGATGAGATATTGGTTGATTATTGATTAGACAGACATTATATGTTAGTTGAGTAATGAATTTGATGACCGTAAATTACCGATAATGCCATTAGAAACTGATCGGAAGGGATGAATGAAATAAAATGCATTAAATATAAAAGTATGAAGGCACGGCCGATGGACGTGAGTGAGGTGAACTGGTGTAAAGTCGGGTTGAGGAGAAGAGAACTATGTGGAATGTATACCGTGAAAAAAATATTAATGTGAATTCACTTTATTGTCCAGTTTGCATATTGTGTTAAAAAAATTTGAGAAATTGATGTGGGACCCCACTTCAATTAGCACGTATGTTTATCCGGCATGATACTGGTCATTATTTTACCCGCATATGGTTGTAATAAATTGTACTCATGGAATAGAGGTGTGGCGGTGTATGTTTGAAAGTTGAAGCACGTACATGTTTGAGGCAATATGACATTCAAACTTGGTGGTAAATGAACACAGAATGAAGTCGTACTGCAAGGAAACCTTTTGAAATTCGGAACCCAAATATTAAGTAACTGAAAGTAGCTGAAAGTTGGTGATATATAAGTCATTTGTTTGAAAGTCAGATAGTAATATGGAATCATATTCATGTTTATTTAGAAGCGACAATTACTAACTGATGCATATTTTTACTTCATATGCATGCGTGGTGTTAAAAACAGTTTTTATGTCTGATGTACAGTTCTCCGTCATGTACAGTTTTCAAAGTATGTGGTAGTCAACGCTACCGCTGTAATATACGTTATGCAAGACTGGGTGCAGCTTAAGAATTGTATCACGTTGATGTCAATAGTTCAATTTCGCTTCTCCGTCGTCGTTGCAGTTTTCAGTTCTATTTTCCGAATGCTGATCGAAAAGTTGAGAAAGGTGAATGAGTTTGTATGTTCTATATGAAAACGCAGGTCACAGGTTCAAGTTGGAAGCTTTCATTTTGCATACAGATGGGTCGAATACAAATAGGAGTAAATAGAATAACGCATTTTTATTTGAACGATGTGCTTGAACCTTGGATTTTTAATTTGGTCAACCACTGCTCATATGAATAAGTCTGAGTGCGCCGAAAGTTAGTCATTCATGGCACTTGTCCCAATCAGTTCATGACTACTGAACAACACAGTAGCGATGAGTATAATCTGCGCATATTATCCATATGTGTACGTCCAGTGTACAGTAACAGGCGGACGTAAATGGAGTACAATGCACATGCAGGAAAGGTATGTACGTAATTATTGTTGTTAGCGTAAGGAGAGGGAATGATATGAAAAGGGGATGCAATTCCACAGTGTGCAGGTAAAGGAGCGCGGAAAGGTAGGTGTGTAAATTTGTAGAACATGGAACATATAAGTGGTAAGCAAATCATAAATTTCAGCTAGGAGTGATAAAATTACAATGCTTATATGGAAAAAATAAAATACATAATGTTGCATTAGCGAACAAACGTACAAAAGAAGATGCGAAATGGGGAGAAAAAACGTAAAAAAGGTGCGCGCAGTCCGCGCTCTAGCGTAAACGGTCAGCTAGAAAATGATCAACATTCTTATCACACTATTCAATAAATTTTTGAAATCCGTATCGATACGCAAACAAAGTTTTTTCATTTTTAAATTTTGCGCTGCACAGTCAACGATATACATCATCAAAATTTCTGCTGCAGTTGTAATTTGCAGACTCAGAAGTTGTTAGAAAAAAAAAGTGTATAAGGTACTCAATAAAATTTTAAAATCAAATATGTACGCGAAAGCTTATAATTGGAATGAACATTTTGGATGTACACAGGTATCTATGGACAGAGGGTGAAGTAAAACTGCACGAAAGGTAGACCCAATAACGGGGCAGGAAAAGAGTTATAGGAAAAGCAAAATGGAAAAGAGTAATACATGCAGGTTGTAGGTGGTAGCTGCAATTCAGATGTAAGCACCTATTGCGCACGCCGTTGTCGTTTACAGTTAGCCAGCTGAACTTGTCATACATTATTGGACATTCGTTGCCGTCGGGCTCGTTGTGCCAACCAACGTTGTTCGTGTTGCTCAGCATCCATCTGTTTTACAATCAGAGGTGAAAAAAAATGCAACTGAGTAAGTGATGAATAAACACGGTAATTGGGGAAGGTAAAGTGGCTGTAATGGAAAAAATTAGTGTTGTGAAATAGCGAATAAAAAATAAGGAATGACATTGTCATTGTAACCGGGGGGAAATGAACTTTGAAACGGTGATGTAAGAAAGGAAGAAGGGGGTGGAATACCTAGTTGCAGCAAGGTTGTAGACGTGTGAAGATAGGAAGGAGGAAGCGGAGCTTAAGTAAAGTGGATATTTGTGTATGTAGTCAGGGAAGGGAAATAAATAAGGGGATATTTCAGAGTTTAAACGGTAAATAAAAACAGAACTATTCAACCGGGACTAAGTTAACAGGTATCAACTGCTTTATTTTGTAATATGTGGGCTGAATAGATTGTGCATTGGGATATTTGAAAAGAAGGAAAAATAATCGATTTTCAAAGTAAGTAAACAGAAAAACTCATACACAGTGGAATATAGTGAACAAAATATATTTGAACTATGCAAGTTGAAATCTAATAATTTATTGCAGTGGCAGGAAAATCGCAGACATAGACAGTGAAGTGAGTTTGCAGTATACTGCATATAGCATATTATGCAAAATGATAAGTAGGTAAGTTTGTAAAAGAGAATACATGTTCAAAACCAAGCACCATCCACTATGACAAAAGGCTGTGTGGCTGGCACATCTTCACCAATTGAATTGCCTGCATCGCACCGCCAACAGAGAAAGCTGTTGACCTGAGCCTGCAAATGAGTTCGTCAAACAACATCCTATTATCCATCAGGAACATGCATTTGGTAAAGTAAGAATAATAATTTGTACATAGCAGAACCTAGTGAACCAAGCGTATGAAATACCGACTGTGAATTACATTGTATGTATCGTAGTGCAGAAAACGTTAATAAGGAAGCTGTAATATACATCCGAAGGCACAGTCCATGATTAACATGTATCAGTTAAAAGACCATAACAGGGGAAAACAATAATTCAAACAAAGCATCCAGTAAAATCAAGCACCATGTCACATAACAGTTCTCAGAAAAGTCTAAACAGCAAAGAACAACCAAGTGAAGATAAAGTTACCTAGGAAATTATAATCAGTAGGAACTTAGATATGATGAGCTACAGTAGGAGACGATATCGCTGAAGTCCCATGTTTGAATTGCAGCAGAAAGTTCATCTGCAATCATCAAACTGGCCGATATGAATTCATTATGTGCAAAATCTACCGACCTCACACTATACATAGCTACATCCAGTTGTATCACCATCTATGAAAAATGATAGTTGAAATGAAAAATATACATAGGACGATTAGTTGCAAATAAGATAGAAGGATTACCTTGGGAGAAAAGGACATGTGCCTGGTACCGCAAGACCAATTGAGGTAGCTCTACCGCGCCGCCGACAAAGAAGGCCATTGAGTTGATCATGCAAATGAATTCGGGAAACAGCAGCCTATTATCCACCAGGAACACACAGTTATTAAACTAAGCATAATAATTCGTACGTTTTAGAACGTAGTGAACCAAGCTTAGTAAATACTGAAGGAAAAAATATAATTGTAGTATCACACACTAAAACTAATAAAGGCAGACTGTAGTGTATATGTCACAGCACAGAACGATAAATAGGGATGTTTTAAACAGAGCCCATCATGTAAATAAATAAGCATAATAAATCAAACAGATTAGTTTATGGTGAACCGAGCATAGTAAATGTGGACAGAACAAAATATATTTCCATTACCGCAATCGAACTGTAGTAAGCCGCATCAAGCTTGACAACAGGCTGTGTGGATGGCAAAGCAGCACAAACTGAGGTAGCTCCAGCGAGCCAACAGCAGAGAATACAACTGAGATGACCTTACGAAGGACTTTGGCAAACAACAGGCTGTTACACAAATCGATAAGTCGGTACGGTACAAAAGAGAATACGTAGTGAAAAGTAAGCAACATCAAGTGGAGGAGAAGTCCCTATGCCTTGCAGATCATTAGCAGCTGACGTAGATCCACCGTGGCGGTGAGAAAGTCAGTTATTGTGGCGAGCCTGAAGCTAACGTTGACAAATAGAAGCCTGTTTTAGAAAACGAGAAACATGTAAGGTTAAAAGCAGAGAGTTGATAGTGAAAAGCAAGCAAAATCAACGGTAAAAGGAGGCCGACAAAGACCACCTTTAAGCGGAGATTGCAGCGAAGATCACAAAACAAAAGTAGTATACAATACCTATTCAAAAGGTCGCACGGCTGGCACATCATCACAAATGGACCAACCTCCACCCCGCCGCCGGCAAACAAAGGCTTTGAGCGGAGTATGCAACTGAATTCGTCAACCACAACGGAAACGAAAATGAAATCGGACTCCATAAATGGACGAAGCGGAAAATGGCAACACAGATAACGGAGGTAAAATAGTAGGTTGGTTGGTGGTCGATTTGAACGTGGAATTGAGAAATTGGGGAGAAAAGAAACAGTGGGAGGAAGAAGAAAAGGCGCCTGAAATCGACGATTGCAGAGGGATTGGAAGAAGGTGTGGGTTGGGAAAGGCAGGTGAGGCGGGGAAGGGAGAAGGGAAGGAGGTTAGGAGAAAACATGGGGAGAAGAAAGTGGGGGGAGCTGAAACGGGGAGTGGTCTTGAACAACTGGCGAAAGAAGTGGGGGAGTAAAACGTGAGTTTATAATTGACTGATATGCCCTCTTCAACGTGGGTTGGGAAGTTACTTCATAGGGGCTGATTGGGAAGTCCAAAAAAGCTTCACCAAAGTGGAGAATTTGTATTATTAGTAAAGATATGGGTTTTTGGAATTAGTTTTAAATAATATGAAATTATTATCATTGGCTGAAGGTTTGAAAATGGAATAACGTTGAGAATTACGTGATTATGAATTATTGGAAAGAGATGGTCCAGGATTTTATTAAACACGTGAATTTTTGAATATTTTTATTTTTATTTACTCCTCATCGATTATAAAAATATTTAAATGTTATAAAATGAAGAAATAAGAAGCTATTAGATAGGGAGACAGAAGATATATTATTCATTCCTAAGAATAGACGTCTATTTACATTACATAGTCTTCTTTATGTAAATGCTTTGAAGCTAAGGATTTAACCTATTCCACGATGCGGGACTAAACAAAATATCATAAAAGCATATTCACTCTATAATTTACATATATTGTAACACTCCCCGTTGAATATGCGTCTTTAAAATCTTGAATGCTCAGATAACTTGAAATTTTTTCCGTTTCGAAACGTGCATGATGATTGCTCCCCCTCACTATTATCTTGCTTGCATTTATCAATTCAGTCGATATAGATATTGTCTATTGCCTCATTAAAAACCTCTATTAGGAAAACCCAATGGGAAAAACCTTGAAAGAGGAAAAGAGTGCAACTTGTGAAATCATAGATATCATACTAAAAATGATATTCCTTCTAAGAGTTTGATACTTCGGGATCAAAACAATGCATAATTAAAACCTTACTAAGAAAAACCCAATGAGAAAAATCTTAGTGAAGGAAAGAGAGTACAATGACATATTTTATTTTCTTATTTCTTTAAATGAAGCTTGATACTTCTGGATCAAACTAATGCCTCATTAAAACCTTACTAAGTAAAACCCTATGGGAAAAATCTTAGTGAAGGAAAAAGAGTACAATATAGTATGTCATATTTCAATAATTTACTGCATCAAATAGAGTTTGATACTTCTGGATCAATTTAATACTTCATTAAAAACCTTATAAAGAAAAACCCGACGGGAAAAACCTTAGTCAAGGATAAAAATATAATTTAACTTAAATAACATATTTGAGATGTTATTTCTTGAAAAGACGTTTGATTCTCCTAGATCAAGATAATGCCTCGTTAAAACCTTAGTAAGAAAAACCCAGTGGGAAAAATCTTAAATAAGGGAAAAGAGTACATTGTAACTTATTTTCAATTGTTACTGGGGAGTTGATACTTCTGGATCAAGATAATGCCTCATTAAAACCTTACTAATAAAAACCCAGTGGGAAAAATCTTAGTTAAGGAAAAAGAGTGCATTATAAAATACTTATGGATGCTCCCCCTGATTTTAAATTTTCCTCTGAATTCATTATTCGTCTTTCGATAACTCAAATTGGTTATAGATACTTCTGAATCCATAAATATGTATCTCATTAGTAATACAATTTATTAATAGTTTCCTTCGATACAATCAAATTTTCTAAGATTGTTTCTTCCAAATATGGTTTGCATTTTATACATTTTGTATGCTACTTTTATAAAAAACACTTCATGTGCTTTCATTTTTGTGCTTCAAATCAGTTTTGCGTATTGCAACTATACATCTTTCATGAATATTAAAATTTCATTACAACATTACTAAAAAGCAGGAAGTAATCTACTCATCTCGAAGTATATCAAAATTTTCATTACAATAATACTTTGAAGAAGGTTGTAATCTACATTTCATGTCCTTTGCATACTTTATAACTACAAAAGTTATATATATTCTTCAAGAATTTGTATACTTTAATAAGTATTTGCACACCGCAACTACCATTCAATGGATATTAAGAGTTTCATTACAACAATACTTAAAAATAGGAAGTAATCTACTCATCATGAAATTCTCATAAATAAGAAATGTGAACCTGTAGTACGCAAATATATATATATATATATATATATATATATATATATATAATAGAAAAACACACTGAAATTACTGAAGCATATGTAGTGCTACATCGTGTTAAATGCTCTAGGCATATGTTTTTATAAATAATTGATTTCATTGAAGCAAGCCATTAGAGAGAGAGGCAAAAGATATATTATTCATTCCTAAGAGTAGATGTCTATTTACATTACATAGCCTTCTTTATATAAAGGCTTTGGAGCTAAGGATTTAACCTATTCCACGATGTGGGACTAAACAAAATAACATAAAAGCATATTCACTCTATAGTTTACATATATTGTAACATTAAAGGACTTTTATAAAATGCAATTTTATTAAAAGGAGGATAGGTTATCATTGTATATCATTGTGTGTTGTATTACCTCATATATGTATGACATTGTGTTATATATTAGTGGAACATTGTGTATTTTGTAATCGTGGGTGTTTGACCTAATTATATCCCACTCGGATTTATATATATTTCTATTATATATTATCACCGCGTTTTTGACTCTCTACTCTCTGTCATTTATTTATTATATATTGTGTATTATTTTATCTTGGAGGCACATAAGTTTATTTCTTTGTACCGAAAACGTGTACATCTATAGTAGGTTTTTATGATTTTTCAGATATGTACCAGTGTTAGTCAAAGGAAATATTCACATGCATACCACATACAGCCTTATTCTCTGTATTTTCTGATAGTATTACCCAGCAATACTCTTAGATAGAACATATATAGAGATGGTGTGTTATAATTGGTATCAAAGTAGGTCTGAACAATACAGAGTATAAGAGAAATGAGTCATGGACTTATATAAGACTTAGAGTCCCTGTCCTCGTAGATGTCTGGTTGATTATTGTTTATACTCAATGATAGTAGGAGTATACGATGATTACTTGGGTAATCATCTAGAGATGCATATGTAATTTCTTATTATATATATATATACTTCTTCTACTATTTTTTGAATATAAGTCTCTATATGAAATGCAGAGAAATTGATTAAGGTTGTGAAAGCAGAAGTGATTAGTCCGGCCAGCAGTGTCGGTATTGATGGTGAATATCAAACCTCTGAATGTCTTGAGTAAGAATAGAGTTGTTCAGTTAAGGAAGGTGTTGAAGACCTTAATTTGAATATCATATTGAATACATCACAAATCCAAATTACGATGAGGCGAGATGAATAAAAAGATCTAGTAGTGATCAGAGTTGCGAAATCGAATCTGATTGTTAGTTTTCCGCTGGAGGCATTTGTTTGCTTGTTTTGAAATTTATGTATTACTGTTAATGGTTGCTAAGTTGAATGTATATACAAATATTGAAAATAAATATTTTTATTCAAACAAGCATATAATTTAACAAAATAGTGATATCACTTTGTAAAGTGATTGAATCATATTTTCGAGTGATATTTGAGATTTTGGAAAAAGTAACAATTTGGGATAAGATGAATATTAAGTTGAAAGAAATTGAAAATTTGGATGATAAATATTATTAATGATTTTGGAAAAGATGGTTTGATGATCTATTAATATTTTAAAACAAGCATATTTGTGATTGGAACATTTTCGATTAAAGGTTCTTATTTTGGTAAAATACTAGAAATGTTTTGGCTTTTGCAAAAATTGTTTTTCATATGAAAATATTTAAATATATTTATTTAAAGAAATTTTTGAAGTTGATTCCATGTTAGTTTATCCATTGAGTGATTGAAGAATTCTGATCAATGTGTTTGATTAACATTATTGATAGGGATTCCTAAACGCTAAAACGAGACATATGGGCACAAGATTTTCAAAATTGATAAATTATTTTGAAGGGAGGAATGTGTTTTTGTGTTATATGAAAAACCAATATTTGTATAATATTTTGAAGAAAGTTATATTAATTGTTTTGGAAAGATCAGCGTAATGAGGAATATTTTGAAACAAGTAAAGTGTTTTAATGAATGAAGAATTATTATTCTGAAGGAGGTATGTAATTTGAGGTAAAGTATAAATAATATTTTTGAGAAGGGTGTTTTGGGAAAAATATTTTAAAGAAGTATTTGAGTTTTGAAAAGAATATAGGTGAAGATTTAAGAAATAAAAAAATAAACTAAAATATACTTTGTTAAGAAAAATATTATTTTGAGTTGGTGATTTAATAAATTATGTGATATGAAAATTTTATAATATTTTGAAGTTTAGAAACTGTTTTGACTTGAGTATAATTATGTGTATATAGCATATGAGTGTGATCGCTATTATTGTTAATAAATTATTTTGGAAAAAATAATAAAGTTATTTTTTCTTTAGTTAGATATTTGATGTGATAATTGCAGCCATTGATCATTAGTGGACGGCTGAAGTCGATGGCGAGACAATGTTGATCACACGATCAACACTGCAGCTAGTTGGCAAGGTAAGCAATTAGAAATTTATATCATGGCATTGCTGCTAGAATAATATATATACACACACACACACAAATATATATATATATATATATATATATTTGAATTCAAAATTAAAGTGGTACGTGATTTTGCGATTATATGCCTACTGTATTATATGACGTGTGTGATTTGGATATGTATTGTGAAGATGTTTATGATGTGATGCATTATGGAAAATAAAATAAATATTTAGGCTTTTGGTGCTAATGAAATATATCGAAGTTGTATTATAATTAAACAAGATAAGCACTATTTCAAAAAGATTCGATGGAAGTTTTGAAAGTTGGTTTTAGAATATTTGAATATTCTAGAAGGATGGGGTATATTTAAAAGAGATAAAGCATTACAAAAAGAGAATTGTAAGTCTAATGATTTTGACAAATAGTTTTGAAATTGTTTTGAAAGTGAAATTATTCTGAAGTATTTTAAAAATACTATGATCGATTTTAATCTTAAATTTCAAACTATTGATCCATTTTTAATGATTTCAATTTCATCAGAAAGATGTGTCATTTGACAATAATTTTTATATGAATTGCAATGTAAAAATTTGAGTTTAAGTAAGATAAATATATAAATTTCAAAGGATATTTGTCGTTGTCCCGAAATGAAAAATTGCCTAAACTAAGCTGAACTCATTTATTCGTAGTCTAATTTCAATGATTTTGCACATTCTGAAAAGCATAAAATAAAAACAAAAACTTTTGTTTAAAGATTTAAAAATTTTAAGTTTTCATAGCTAAAAACACGAATTTAGGCAGTGGGTCTATGCATTAGTTGCGTTTTTAGATTTTATACTCTATGGGATAATCGTGATAACTTGAGTCGTAGTTGACATTTTTGCAATTCGAAATATGTTTTGAAAAGCTAGCACCCCATATCACAGTTCACTCTTAGAAACTATCATTTAATTTGGTGATTTCGATGTTTGAAATCTTGTCGGAAGGTGGATTAAAATGAAGTTATGTTTCTTTCATTTTATATAAATGCAGACTTCTTATACTTCATCTTATCAGACCAACAATAGCACTTGAGTTAAGAATAGATATTTTTGAAGTACATTTGTCTTGTTTGGCGATGTAGGCATGCTTTTGCTCGCTTAATGATAGGAAAATTTGTTAATGCTAAATAACGGTACATTTTTACAGTATACTGAAATATGTGGTGATATATGTTATTTACCATGTTTCGGGATGCCTCGTATTGAAATGTATATATATTTTATGATTATATTGTGTTTTGATTTTTCAAAACGCTCTCCATACGAAGTAGACTCTGTTGAATTTTTTTTGAAAAATCCGACACTTGGAATGTTTTCATAAAAGTTTATCGTATGCGAAGAAAACTTATAAGAATACGAAGAAAGTCAAAGTGTGAGTTGTGTATGATGTTTCCCAATAAGAAATTGCGAGGATGCAATTTTCTTAAGTGAAATCTGTAATAACCCCACTTTTTAGGTCGTAACTTAAATAAATTTGATTAAAATAAAATTGTTTAAATTCGATATTCGATAATTACTTTTTTAAAATAAATATTTATTTATTTGAATATATTTAATAAATGATTTTATTTTAAATAAATTGAGTTAAATTAATAAATTCTTTTGGGATAATATTTGGAGTCAAATAAATTGTTTTAATCGAATGTAAAATGTTTTAAAGTGTAAATAATCGTCTAAGATTGAAATAATTGAAAAATAAAATAAAAAAAGATTGAACCCAAAAAAATCATGCAGTAAATTTTGGACAATGAAGTTTAAATCAAATTATATTGGATTGAAATTTATTTGTATGTAAATACATGAGTTATTTAAAAGAAAAGAAAAGAGGAGTATATTGATTTAAATTAGAGCTCAATTTGAAAGCCCAACCCATTTAAAATGTTTATTCCTTTCCCTTAACCCAAACCCCAATCCCAAGCCCCTATTCATTCAAAACCCAAACCATATAGCCCTAAGCCCTCCAGAAATTTCAAATCCCAAATTGCAATGTAGGAAATCAAAAATAGGGTTCTTTGATGTCATGATTGTAGAAGGCGCCCCCAATCCAAGGCGAGGCGATGGATGCTGCAGGTCGTAAGGCTGTGGATGGCGGTTTAAAGGAGGCGTTGACATTAGAGGGTTAAATGGCAAACTTGAAGGTGCATTACCAAATGATGGTAGCGTGATTAGAGGGCCAAAGTAAGGTGCGACCTAGTGGAGATGTATCGATTTGCAGATGCATGTGCACTCACATACTGTTGGAGGAGCCAATGATTTGGGCAGTGGTTAGTCGTGCGGGTGAAGCGTTGATGGATGCTGGAAATTGAAAGCTGGTTCTATTTTGTTAAGGTAGTTAAGACCTGTTAGCTCTTTGTTTCATGGTTACTTCCAAAGGCATAGAGGTAGTTGCTAGCAATTTGGAGTCAATGAAATGGTGATGAAGAGAAAAGCGAAGGCCTTAAGTCTTCGATCGATAATTTAGCGAGTTATTCTTGTAACTCACAACTATGTTCTACATCTATTTTCTATAATTTTTCTTTGATGATGGTTTACTATTTATGGTTGATATTGGTTGAATTAAATTGGTTGAAATTGAGTTGCACACTCTTTTCTTATTGTTGTGATGAGATGCTGGTCGATTATTGATTACACATACATTATACGTTGATTGAGTAATGAATTGATGATCATAGATAGCCGACAATGGCATTAAAAATTGATCGAAGGGTTGATGAATTAAAATTGTAAGTTTTGAATGAAATAAAATATATCAGATATGAATATGGATTTTTAGAACAAGTTTTTGTTAGTATTGAAACTATTATCATTGATAGAAGATATGAAAATGGAATAAGGTTAGGAATTGTGTGATTATGAATTATTGGGAAATGGTATTTCCAAGTTTTTATTAAATTGGTGAAATTTTGAATATTTATATTCTTATATAGTTCTTATTGATTATAAAAGTAATTATAGGATTTTCATAAAATGGAATTTTATTTTATAACGTTGGGAAATATTTTAAGTTAAAATTATATTAATATTTGACTATTAATCCAAGGCTTTGAGAATAATTTCAAATCAGAAATCCTTGTTGGAACATTTGTATTTTTTAAATTTGTTGTTTAAAGAAAATTATGAATTATAAAACTTATTTAATATTATAATTATTAGAGAAGAACTTTAAATTGTATGAATTGTTTTTCAAAGGAGTTTAAGGGATTTGGAATTGAATGAAGTTTAATATATAGATTTTATTGTAATTAAATAAGAGGGTTGCAAATATTTAATTTTGAAATTATAAAACCATTATGAAGAAAGAATGGAAACTTTATAAATTATTTTTCATTTGATCAAAAATTTATATTTGTAAATGTTTTTGATGATTTTAGATAAAATGTATTTCAAAACCCCTTCTGAATTAATAAATTATAGAATATTATATTCCATTTGATTTATATTTCTATGTAACGAAGAATTAGAATAAACAGAGTTATAGTACCATCTGATATGAGACTTTTGGTAATATTCTTTGGTTAATCATTGGACTTGTTATATAGAATAATTATGCGACGGCGAGTGCAATTTACGAGCATTGAGTAAATAGGCGAGTAACACCAGACGGTATGGGATGCCTGAACTGATATTTGTTATGTTACTTTTTGTAAATACAATTCACTCTAACAAGGTCTAGTACATAAGATATCAAAATTACAACGATGCTTGTTGAGAGTGTGCAAGTTGTGAGCCATAAGTGTGTCTATTGATTGTGTATACTCCTACTATTCGTAGGGAGTAAAACAGATTAGCTAGTATCCATCCTAGCGGCCTGATTGTGAGGCCACTTCCCGAACCCATGGCATATCTATTGATGTATATGGCTGAGAACCACCTCCCCTGTGTCTCTTAGGCCAGCAGTCTATTACCATTAAGCGCACTTGTAGGGTCTTGACCAAAGCATAGCGTAGTATTGCACTTGGTGGATGGCCATGATGGCCGTTGGGGTAACTATGACTGTAGGAGTAACGTTGAGAGCATGCGAGAAAGGCTCCTGGAGCAAGCTGAGAGTTTTTGGTCTCCCATATGGTTATTATTGATGAGATTGCATGAGATGCTATAGACACCTACTTATTCACTTATATGAGATAACTGTGTTTACGGCTAAGAGCCGTTCAGATCATTTGTTAAGATCGATGCCAAAAAAGATATTTATTATGCTGAGAACACATAGGACTACGAGTCTGTATGACTATCCACAATACCGAGAGTTGAGTGAACTAGGGGAGGTCAAAGAGATCATTTGATTATTTATTGGTAGAGAGCCGAGTTGAATTCTATGAGATTGAAAGTCAAGATGGTATATGGATATTGATCTCTTAGATTGTTTATGAGACCGAGAGTCTAACTAGTTGTTTAATCCCATACATATCGATTATACAGCTATCGAGGATAGCTAGAGATGCTGAGAGCATGAAGCTAGACCCTATACCTATTTTTATATGGTTATTTGGAATACGACCCAGGCTACCAAGGGTATTCCATATTTATACTTCATGTATGATTAATTTGGGTTATTTTTTGTGTATTTATATTTATTGAGTAAGGCAGACCCCCGATATTCCCACTTATGTATGATTAATTTGGGTTATTTTTTGTGATTTTTGAGATATATACCGATGTTGGTCAAAATAAATATTCAGGTTTGTACCATGTAGAGCCTTATTCTCCATATTATCTAATAGAATTACCCTGTTATACTCCTAGATAACATAAGTACAGAGGTAGGGTGTTACACTATTCATGGTGGTTCAATGTTGCACAAAAGGTATAGAGCATATGAGCATGGTTTAGTGGTTGATATAACTTATTCTAATTACACTAAAACATTTCAATTTTTTAGAAGCCTTTTTCTTTTTTCTCTCTCTGTCTTTTAGGGTGTTGGATTTCATACTTATCCGCGGTGGTCGAATGTTGCGCTAAAGATAAAATATTGCGTACATTATTAGTAGTAGATATAGTTTATATCCCAACTTTTTATTTATGAGTTACTGAATTGTCCCGTTAATAAATAAGATTAATAGAAGTACTAATTTCTTATGTTAGTAGAAGGAGCAAAAATTATTAATAATGAATCGTTAAATATCATTTTGACCAAGGAAAATGGAAATAGTCGATTTTTAAATCAAAAAGATTTTATCGAGGGAAGAATTAAGCAACGCATTTTCATCTTATAAAATTCTCATTAAAAGTAATAAATTATCTTTTATATAACCTAACTTTCTCACTCTTCTTTGTTTCCGATTCATGTACATATTGTGCCATAAATTTCGTCTTCTCATCTCCAAACCTAAACCCTAAATATTTAATTATGATCATGGAGAAAACCTATCTCAATCTTAACCTTCACAGTCTTCATCAGAATCTAAAATAGCCAAAATAACATGTATATTAATTTCTTACCTTTTATTCAAGAATCCAATTATGTTTTTGGAGGAATTTAGTATCTTTCATTTTGATTGAATATCAAAGTAAGGTATGAAGTATTATATTAAATTAAGGTATGCGAATTTGAAATGGTAGAGGGATATTTTTGATATAAAGGGTTATAACTTTATACTAAATATGACTACAGGTTTGAAGATTCTCCATTTGAAAATTCCTTTTTTACATCACTTATTTTTTTAAAATGGTAATATGTCAAAAGAAATTGATTTGGTAAAATAGCTGAATTCAATAAATGAATCAAAATAGTAGGTACCTATTTTTTATAAGAAAAAAATGAAAGTATATGTATATTATTCTTAGTCCTTTTTGACAATATTACTTTTCCAATAGATGATTATATAAGAACTATTTAATGAAAATAGGGTTATTATTTGAGAGAATTAAGCATAATCTTTAATATTTGAGCTAAAGTTGATTTAGTGTGAGTTGTGACTAATTTAAATTCAATCAAACTAAATTTAAGGCATAAATGAAACTGACAAATTCATTAATAAATGCAGTTAATATGCTAACTAATGAGATAATTAATGATAAAATGAATTACTTCTCCATTTGTTTTGACTTAACCTGATCTTTTACAAGTATTTCGAATAAATAAAATGAAAGAGATAAAAGACATAAATTTTATATATAGGAGAAAATGAATAATGCTTGATAAATATATATTCAAGTTGGTACAATGACCCCGATTTCTATAATGCTACAAAAAACTAATTTATTTCTTTTAAATTACCTTTTACATGGTGTTGTTATATTAGGCGATTCAAATATTTGCCAAAGAAGAAACTAATTTAGATAACTGATTTTATCAATCAATTGGGTTATAGGTGGAAAGAAAATGATGAAAGTTATGTGTCTTTTGAAGAAAGAAAAATAATTGGTCAAAATGTTTGTTATATGGAGATAGAAAAGTTTATATATGGAGATTCAATCAATTAAGCTAAATTATGGAAATTACTGTGACGACCCAACTTTCTATGCCCAGAAAGTCGTGTCATCAATAAGAAAGAAAGGGATAGAAATAGAAAAAAGAAAGAAAGAAAGAACAACAACATCAGAATCTCACAGCGGAACGGAATAAAATATAATATATCAACATAAATATTACATAGTTATACATATACATCAGAGTTAAACCATATCATACAACATGACTATCATATACATATCTGTCAGAACATACATCTCAAATACATAAACTAACTAACACAGCGGAACTATATAGATATATATGTCTACAACGCTGAAGCCTCCTGCTCCATTGCTTCTCCAGAAGTCGTCAAAGCTAACCTGAATCCCTTGGCTACCCGTAAAAAAATTTGGGTACCCGAAAGTTTATGAAAAACAAAAATAAACTCCGGGTCAGACATGGGTCTGGTATGAGTAAACAGGTTAAAGTTGTTTAACTTTGAAAATCATTTAAAAGAAAGGTATCACGTAAGACTCCCCACAAATAAATACGGGTAAGTTTTTACCTTACGCTAACCAAAACATTTCATAGGAAATCCAGTGATATTATAATAGTGTTTAGGGTTTTCAAGTAAAATACAGAAATAGCTGAAATGCTTACATCTCACATTTCAACATAGTTGGGCACAATCAAAACGTACGACGCTTATTGGAAATTGGATCTCATACAATGGCAGGGCTACTGGGGTACCGCCCGTCACAGTACGTGGTCTAGATCACAGTACCGAAGAGCCACCCTAACTCCCCTGCAACACAAGGCCGGAACCATTCCTTACTGAACAGTCCCGAACAAGATAACCCCGCAGTTGGTGTACATCCAACCGCCCACACAGCCGAATAAAGGGACATCTAGACAGAGGTATATCTCGTCCTGCTTGGGCATGACCCACCTAACCTTGCTGCACCTCCCCTGTTTTAGCCATTCCCGGTTGATCAGGCTTGAGGCTGCGATTACCTTTTTAGAACATATCACTTAGAATGCTCATCATCCGCCTGACGATGTGCTGAAAGCATTCAATCCATAAAAGTTCGTTCCGGGTTCGAACGAAACCGAAGGCATTATCTCGTTACACTCGTTTTGGAATCACCCTCAGAGTTAACGACGATAACCCTTGCATTCTGAAAACACCATCTTGATCTTCACTTCAGAGTTCACGACCTAACGTTTAATTTAGATCGATGTTGTTTTTGGAATATCAATTGGATACCCGATCCCGGTCTCATCGAAATCCAAACGCCATTTTAAAGTCCAAGTTGTCTAATTAACTTAACAGTTTAAATTTAGCAATTGAATTCATATAGCCATTTAACACAGATAATTATCATCAGATAAATCATATATCAATTTAACACGGATAATTCATATACAATTATCACAGGTATATCCAGAATATCACAGAACATCACAGATATAAATAATCATCAGAGGCAATCAATATAATCATCGATTTAAATCAACAGTTTTGATTTGTTTTAAACTTAATTGCATACTTAAACATAAATTATATTTTATTCATGCTTAACCAATTACGATTAATTAACTTATTTCAATTTATTAATTATTTCTTAATTAATGAATTAATTCTTAATTACTAATCAATAACCTTAATTATTGATTTATAAAACTAATTACACAATTAATTATTATCAATTGCTTAATTAATCATTAATTATTAATTAACTTAATCGTTCAATCATTAATTATTTATTTAATCAGTTAGCAACCCCTTTTGTTAATGAATCAACTTCCAATGATTAATTACATTCTTAATTACAAATGAATTTCCACAAGGTGATTATTAAAATCTTTAATTACTAATTCCACTAAGTTTTAACTACTTATTAAATTACCATTATTAATTTATTACATACATAATTAACTTTCACTTTAAATTAATTTCCCAATTTTGTTTTAGCAAAACTTTCAAGATCATCAGAGTTTAAAAACAAATTGTTTAATACTTAATAACATGGATTTTGCTTAACATAATTACTTTACTATCATATTACAGCTAACCAATTTTCTGCAATTTCAAACCCGAAGACACCCACGCGCATACCTCGAGTAGAACTCGAGACTACCCAGCAATTCTTGCGTCTTTCATTTTTAAAAAGAGATAAAATGGGATATTATGTTATGTGATTTCTTGGTATTTTAAATATATGATTAATGATGAAAGTAGATAAGTTGAAAAAGAGATGGTTCAAACCCCCCTGTCTCTCCTCTTCTTCCCTGATTCTTTTTTTCTTGTGCTTATATTTTTTTTTAAAAAACTTACAGTTTAACTGTTACAAACATATAAACCCACGCTCATAATCACACTCAACCCAGAAACACAACTTGAAGTAGAGCACGACAATACTCGAGTTCTCCTCGAGTCGACCCAACCGCGTTCATCTCCGCCGCCGTGCACGTGCACGGCGGTCCGCCACCGCGCTAACCCCTTTCGACGCCACCAATCAGTCGCAAAACCTCCCCTCTCTCGACTACATAACCCAGATCAACCCCAACGTCACGCAATCAAAATTCGACCTAAAAGTCGAACTGGAACTTGAACACAGTAGACAATTTCGCCTCGTCTACACGATTGCGATCACTTGAGACACCAAGCTTTCGGCCATGGATAGCCAACATCACTACCTAACTCTTCCCAAAACTGCTCGTCACTCGGTGAAGTCACGATGTCGCGTGAATCACTCAACCGAACCCAATATTTTGAGAACCAAAAACCCTACTTTTGATCATCTCTAAAAATCCATGCATTAAAAAATTCTTTTAGCATTTTTCTATTAATCACTTATCAATACCCTAACTTCGTGTAGAATTTCATCATCAATCATTGAATAAATCACTTGATATTCATGAAATAGTACCTACAGTTCAATAATGTACTGCTCCCTAAATAGTTAATTAGAAAATTTAATTCCTGTCTTAAAAATCATATTACAGTATGTTGAAACAATATATAAACTCAAATTGTCAATTTAAGATATTTGAATTTTGAGTATAATTTTGCTTTATACTGTAATTGTGAGTTTACAGTTCTATATGTTTTTTTTTTGTCACAACCTTCTTAAAATAATCTAATTCTTTAAACTTAAGCAAATTTATTTAGTAAAAAAAAATAATCATATATAAAAAGTATGACTAATTCTCTTACTCCTTTATCTCAGCAACAAAACTGGAAGAGCACATATAAGTAGAACAGGCAGTAACCAAACATCACAGAACAGATTTTAATCAGCATAATCTTTATTCATAACCAAATTATTAGTAGTTAAATTTCAGAATTAAGTTCACTCACCAGATTGTTGCAATTTGAAAACAGAGGCTATTGAGAAGACTGCAGTTTTGCAAGATTTGAATTCCAGCAACCTCTTTGCTTGAATATGTTTTGAACTTGCAAATTTATTTATTTTCTTTCTTATCTCAGGTTTGTTTCATAAGTGTAAGACTGAACTAAGAATGAAATAAAAATGATGGAAACATATATATATACTTGTAACAATGGAGTCTTCTTGAATAAGCTTCACTTGATAAAATATCTAGCTAAATTTCCATTTATACTAAAACCTGACAATCATATGAATAGTTCGGCTGCAGATATTTTATTTCAGACAAATATGTGTGCTAATTAATATTTATGTCTTCTTTAAGTTAACATAGATTAAATGCTTTGCTGACTAAAATTATTTGTACAAAGATGGCTACAGGATTGTTTGTACTAATGTGCTTTATTTATGCTAACACACAATTAATGTTTGATGCAGGTTTGGTTTGTACTATTGTGTTTTATTTGAACATATTTATGTGAACATATAACAAAAAGTGTGTGCTGCAGGTTTTGTTTTTATTATTTATACTAGCATATACAGTTTGCAGATTTTTACTTGTGTTTGTACTAAATTCTTTCATTTCTATTTATATCTTATACCTATTATATTTGTACTTATGTTTGAAATCCTACCTTTATGTTATATTTATGTTAAATATAAAGAAGCTTATGTTTATAACCATAATTATAAGTATTTATATTTATATAGGAACTCATGTTAAATAGTTATAAGCTTATGTTATTTTAGTTATAAAAGTTATTGTTAGAAACATTGCTTAAATCTTATTTTTATTTAAAGTTAAATATTACAAATATTTGATTTGTAACTTATATATATTTATGAATATGATTGTGTTCTCGAACTTGTTACCATTAACTGCATTCATATATCTGATAATTAATGTCATTAATACATAAATTTTAATTTAATTGAATAATACATATTTATTTTTGCATATTGCTGAAAGAATCTATTTCATATTTAAAGTTATATTCCTTTATAACCCATATACAACTAATAATATCCAAATTCTTATTTATTTATAAAAATGAAAATCTTATATTTTATTTAAATTGGATTAAAACTTATTATAATAATAGGGTCAAAATTCCGGGATGTCACATTCCTCCCCCCTTAAAAGAATTTCGTCCCCGAAATTTAAACAACAGTTAATTCAAAAGCCTAATATTAACAATCCAAACATACACATCATCCATACAAAAAAAACAACCAAACAGTCAATTCTAACAACATTACTAGTTATCCGGACAAAAATCTGGATAAGCTTTTCTAAAACTATCAAGAGTTTCCCAGGTACAATCGCCGGAATCCTCACTCCATTGTACCTTGAAGAGTTTCACCACTTTGTTCTTAAGTTGCTTCTCGTCTTGATCTACAATCTAAACAGGATTTCTAACTACAGTCAGGTTGGGTTCTACTTCTAAATCTTCCTGAACAACCGGTTCTACCACTAATGATGGGTCATGAACAAATTACCTCAAATGAGACACATGAAATACATCGTGACCAGACATCCGTTCTGGCAATTCAATCCTGTAGACTACAGTTCCAATTCTTCCCAACACTCGGAATGGACCAATATAGCTCGGAGCAAGTTTTCCCGTTTTCCGAATCTTATAGCACCTTTGATTGGGGAAACTTTAATAAAGATTAAATCTCCGATCTCAAATTCCAATGGTCTTCGTCTCTTATCTGCATATTTCTTCTGACAAACTTGAGCAGCAACTTTCATTCTTTCTCTTGATAAGCTCAACCTCTGCAAAAGCTTCACGAATTAGATCGGGTCCAAGTACAAGTCGATCATTTGATTCAATCCAACAAAATGGGGATCTACACGGTGTTCCATACAGAGCTTCATATGGAGTCATCTTCATACTCGCTTGGTAGATATTATTATAAGAAAATTCTACTAAATGAAGATGGTCTTCCCATGATCCACCAAAGTCCAATACACAAGCTCGAAGCATATCTTCCAGGATTCGATTAAGTTTTTCCGTTTTCCGTCCGCATGAGAATGATAGGCTGTACTTAATCTCAAACTAGTTCCCATTGCTGATTGCAGAGCTTCTCAAAATTTACTAGTAAAAATAGGATCACAGTCACTTACTATGCTAATAGGAATACCATGCACTCTGACTATCTCCTTCAAGAAAATTCTCGCCAAGGAAACTGCAGTACGAGTCGCCTTAACTGGAATAAAATGGGCACTCTTCGTTAAACGATCCATAATAACCCATATTCCTTCATTACCTCTCTTGGTTCTAGGCAAACTGTCAATAAAATCCATTGAGATCATTTACCATTTCCAATCTGGAATTTCCAAAGGTTGCAATAATCCTGCAGACTTTTGTTGATCTCCCTTCACTTGCTGACAAATTGCACAACCATTTACAAAAGCAGCTACATCCTTCTTCATAATCGGCCACCAGAAAACTCTCCTCATATCTTTATACATCTTCGAAATTCCCGGGTGAATATTCAATTTGGAACGATGACACTCAGCTAAAACTTCTTGTCTCAGTCCATCAATATTAGACACACACAAACGACTATTAATCCTTAAAATACCTTGAAATCTGAATTCCGATTGTCTTTAGTTCCAAGAATCATTTCCTTAAAAGATTTATCTTCCATTTACTTACTAACGATCTTTTCTTGGAGAGATGGAACTACTTCCAAAAGAGATAAAACCGCATTTCTACTAAGAGCATCAGCCATGACATTTGCTTTTCCCGGACTATACAAAATATCCAGATCATAGGATGCCAAAAATTCGACCCATCCCTGTTGTTTCAAATTAAGATCTTTTTGAGAGAAAATATACTTCAAATTTTCTCTTCCCATCAGGAATAACAAGTACTGGTGCACTGGTTAACCTTGTCTTCAATTCCTGAAAAGCTTCTTCACTGAGGTGTCCATTTGAATTAGGTTCCTTTTCTTGTTGGCTTGGTCAGATGCGAAGAAATTTTGGAATAATCCTTAATAAATTTTCTGTAGTAGCCAGCTAAACCCAGAAAATTATGAATTTCCTTCGGTTGCTTCCATTCTAGAATAGATTCTCCCTTTGTTGGGTTTACAGAGATATTTTCACCCAAAATAATGTGCCCCAAAAATTTAACTTCTGATTTCCAGAAATGGCACTTTGAGAACTTTGCCTTCAGAGTCTCCAAACAATTCCCAAATGCCATCTGTGCTCCTCTTCCGATTTGGAGTAGACCAAAATATCATCAATGAATACCAGCACAACTTATTCAACACAGAACCTTAGTGAACCATCCGATTTGGTGACAAACACAGCAACAGAGCCCAACAAGAAAAACTGGGTCTAATCAAACCTTTCTCCAAAAGATCTTGCGTCTGCTTAACCAACTCTTCTCTCTCTAGGAGGCATTCTCCTATTGGACTAAATCACCGGCACAGCCCCTGGAATCAAATCAATACGAAACTCAATCACTCGGTGTGGCGGTAGACACTTGACTTCTTCGAAAACATAAGGAAAATCTTGAACCACTTCGATTTCCTCAACTTTCTCTTGAGAGGTCTCAACTCCTTGCAAAAGATTACACAAATGAATTCCAGAATTGTCGCACAACACTCTGGCAATTCTACCCAAATAAATTTGTTCTCTCTTCACAATCCAGAACAGCCATATACTGTTCAAGTCAATCCATCGAAGAAATAAATCCACTCTGCTACTTCTGAAATCACCTCACGAAAACTGCTAATCAACAAACCTTCTCGACAGCACACAGTGCACTTCCAGCTATAGGGCTAATCCTCAATGTCTAAAGACTTCTATTCAAAGCTCTTTGAGAAACTCGAGCCTCAATCAAACAAAATACCCTACTGAACTTGGTCACAATTCCGAAACGGATATTCTTCCTTAACTTGTTCCAAAGAAACATCTTCGGAGATATCCAAACTCACTGTGTTTCATCACACAGCTACAACTCCTTGAGATATCAAGATATCATGATTTGGTCATGTCCACCCGATAGATCCAAACTCAAGTTCATCCAAAATCACATCCCAACAATGAAATCCTCACATCATCCAAAACTCACTCGAGACGGTAATAGGTCTACAGTCTCAACAAATACACTCCAACTACAAATATTCAAGACTCCAACCATCGGTAGTCGTGTTTCACACACCACTTCCCTATCTACCTTATAACTTACATTGGAATACCCGAACAGGTAACACAATAAATAGGTAGAAATATATATATATATATATATATATATCAAAATTACAAATACGCTCTCTCAAGAAAGAAATCACTCAAGAGCCTAGGTATTCACTCAACCTAGCGCTCTGATACCAGCTGTGACGACCCAACTTTCTATGCCCAGAAAGTCGTGTCATCAATAAGAAAGAAAGGGATAGAAATAGAAAAGAAAAGAAAGAAAGAACAACAACATCAGAATCTCACAGCGGAACGGAATAAAATATAATATATCAACATAAATATTACATAGTTATACATATACATCAGAGTTAAACCATATCATACAACATGACTATCATATACATATCTGTCAGAACATACATCTCAAATACATAAACTAACTAACATAGCGGAACTATATAGATATATATGTCTACAACGCTGAAGCCTCCTGCTCCATTGCTCCTCCAGAAGTCGTCAAAGCTAACCTGAATCCCTTGGCTACCCGTAAAAAAATTTGGGTACCCGAAAGTTTATGAAAAACAAAAATAAACTCCGGGTCAGACATGGGTCTGGTATGAGTAAACAGGTTAAAGTTGTTTAACTTTGAAAATCATTTAAAAGAAAGGTATCACGTAAGACTCCCCACAAATAAATACGGGTAAGTTTTTACCTTACGCTAACCAAAACATTTCATAGGAAATCCAGTGATATTATAATAGTGTCTAGGGTTTTCAAGTAAAATACAGAAGTAGCTGAAATGCTTACATCTCACATTTCAACATAGTTGGGCACAATCAAAACGTACGGCGCTTATTGGAAATTGGATCCCATATAATGGCAGGGCTACTGGGGTACCGCCCGTCACAGTACGTGGTCTAGATCACAGTATCGAGGAGCCACCCTAACTCCCCTGCAACACAAGGCTGGAACCATTCCTTACTGAACAGTCCCGAACAAGATAACCCCGCAGTTGGTGTACATCCAACCGCCCACACAGCCGAATAAAGGGACATATAGACAGGGGTATATCTCGTCCTGCTTGGGCATGACCCACCTAACCTTGCCGCACCTCCCCTGTTTTAGCCATTCCCGGTTGATGAGGCTTGAGGCTACGATTACCTTTTTAGAACATATCACTTAGAATGCTCATCGTCCGCCTGACGATGTGCTGAAAGCATTCAATCCATACAAGTTCGTTCCGGGTTCGAACGAAACCGAAGGCATTATCTCGTTACACTCATGAATCACCCTCAGAGTTAACGACGATAACCCTTGCATTCTGAAAACACCATCTTGATCTTCACTTCAGAGTTCACGACCTAACGTTTAATTTGGATCGATGTGGTTTTCGGAATATCAATTGGATACTCGATCCCGGTCTCATCGAAATCCAAACGCCATTTTAAAGTCCAAGTTGTCTAATTAACTTAACAGTTTAAATTTAACAATTGAATTCATATAGCCATTTAACACAGATAAGTATCATCAGATAAATCATATATCAATTTAACACAGATAATTCATATACAATTATCACAGGTATATCTAGAATATCACAGAACATCACAGATATAAATAATCATCAGAGGCAATCAATATAATCATCGATTTAAATCAACAGTTTTGATTTGTTTTAAACTTAATTGCATACTTAAACATAAATTATATTTTATTCATGCTTAACCAATTACGATTAATTAACTTATTTCAATTTATTAATTATTTCTTAATTAATGAATTAATTCTTAATTACTAATCAATAACCTTAATTATTGATTTATAAAACTAATTACACAATTAATTATTATCAATTGCTTAATTAATCATTAATTATTAATTAACTTAATCGTTCAATCATTAATTATTTATTTAATCATTTAGCTACCCCTTTTGTTAATGAATCAACTTCCAATGATTAATTACATTCTTAATTACAAATGAATTTCCACAAGGTGATTATTAAAATCTTTAATTACTAATTCCACTAAGTTTTAACTACTTATTAAATTACCATTATTAATTTATTACATACATAATTAACTTTCACTTTAAATTAATTTCCCAATTTTGTTTCAGCAAAACTTTCAAGATCTTCAGAGTTTACAAATTATTTAATACTTAATAACATGGATTATGCTTAACATAATTACTTTACTTTCATATTACAGCTAACCAATTTTCTGCAATTTCAAACCCGAAGACACCCACGCGCATACCTCGAGTAGAACTCGAGACTACCCAGCAATTCTTACGTCTTGCATTTTTAAAAAGAGATAAAATGGGATATTATGTTATGTGATTTCTTGGTATTTTAAATATATGATTAATGATGAAAGTAGATAAGTTGAAAAAGAGATTGTTCAAACCCCCCTGTCTCTCCTCTTCTTCCCTGATTCTTTTTTTCTTGTGCTTATATTTTTTTAAAAAAATACTTACAGTTTAACTGTTACAAACACATAAACCCACGCGCATAATCACACTCAACCCAGAAACACAACTCGAAGCAGAGCACGACAATACTCGGGTTCTCCTCGAGTCGACCCAACCGCGTTCATCTCCGCCGCCGTGCACGTGCACGGCGGTCCGCCACCGCGCTAACCCCTTTCGACGCCACCAATCAGTCGCAAAACCTCCCCTCTCTCGACTACATAACCCAGATCAACCCCAACGTCACGCAATCAAAATTCGACCTAAAAGTCGAACTGGAACTTGAACACAGTAGACAATTTCGCCTCGTCTACATGATTGCGATCACCTGAGACACCAAGCTTTCGGCCATGGATAGCCAACATCACTACCTAACTCTTCCCAAAACTGCTCGTCACTCGGTGAAGTCACGATGTCGCGTGAATCACTCAACCGAACCCAATATTTTGAGAACCAAAAACCCTACTTTTGATCATCTCCAAAAATCCATGCATTAGAAAATTCTTTTAGCATTTTTCTATTAATCACTCATCAATATCCTAGCTTCGTGTAGAATTTCATCATCAATCATTGGATAAATCGCTTGATATTCATGAAATAGTACCTACAGTTCAATAATGTACTGCTCCCTAAATAGTTAATTAGAAAATTTAATTCTTGTCTTAAAAATCATATTACAGTATGTTGAAACAATAT
This sequence comes from Allium cepa, assembly GCA_030765085.1. Taxonomy (NCBI): domain Eukaryota; kingdom Viridiplantae; phylum Streptophyta; class Magnoliopsida; order Asparagales; family Amaryllidaceae; genus Allium; species Allium cepa. Next base: position 827,977,176 of record CM060934.1, read on the forward strand.
ATAAACTCAAATTGTCAATTTAAGATATTTGAATTTTGAGTATAATTTTGCTTTACACTGTAATTGTGAGTTTACAGTTCTATATGTTTTTTTTTGTCACAACCTTCTTAAAATAATCTAATTCTTTAAACTTAACCAAATTTATTTAGTAAAAAATAATAATCATATATAAAAAGTATGACTAATTCTCTTACTCCTTTATCTCAGCAACAAAACTGGAAGAGCACATATAAGTAGAACAGGCAGTAACCAAACATCACAGAACAGATTTTAATCAGCATAATCTTTATTCATAACCAAATTATTAGTAGTTAAATTTCCAGAATTAAGTTTACTCACCAGATTGTTGCAATTTGAAAACAGAGGCTATTGAGAAGACTGCAGTTTTGCAAGATTTGAATTCCAGTAACCTCTTTGCTTGAATATGTTTTGAACTTGCAAATTTATTTATTTTCTTTCTTATCTCAGGTTTGTTTCATAAGTGTAAGACTGAACTAAGAATGAAATAAAAATGATGGAAACATATATATATACTTGTAACAATGGAGTCTTCTTGAATAAGCTTCACTTGATAAAATATCTAGCTAAATTTCCATTTGTACTAAAACCTGACAATCATATGAATAGTTCGGCTGCAGATATTTTATTTCAGACAAATATGTGTGCTAATTAATATTTATGTCTTCTTTAAGTTAACATAGATTAAATGCTTTGCTGACCAAAATTATTTGTACAAAGATGGCTACAGGATTGTTTGTACTAATGTGCTTTATTTATGCTAACACACAATTAATGTTTGATGCAGGTTTGGTTTGTACTATTGTGTTTTATTTGAACATATTTATGTGAACATATAACAAAAAGTGTGTGCTGCAGGTTTTGTTTTTATTATTTATACTAGCATATACAGTTTGCAGATTTTCACTTGTGTTTGTACTAAATTCTTTCATTTCTATTTATATCTTATACCTATTATATTTGTACTTATGTTTGAAATCCTACCTTTATGTTATATTTATGTTAAATATAAAGAAGCTTATGTTTGTAACCATAATTATAAGTATTTATATTTATATAGGAACTCATGTTAAATAGTTATAAGCTTATGTTATTTTAGTTATTTTAGTTATTGTTAGAAACATTGCTTAAATCTTATTTTTATTTAAAGTTAAATATTACAAATATTTGATTTGTAACTTATATATATTTATGAATATAATTGTGTTCTCGAACTTGTTACCATTAACTGCATTCATATATCTGATAATTAATGTCATTAATACATAAATTTTAATTTAATTGAATAATACATATTTATTTCTGCATATTGCTGAAAGAATCTATTTCATATTTAACGTTATATTCCTTTATAACCCATATACAACTAATAATATCCAAATTCTTATTTATTTATAAAAATGAAAATCTTATATTTTATTTAAATTGGATTAAAACTTATTATAATAAAAGGGTCAAAATTCCGGGATGTCACAATTACCATCTATGTAGAAATCAAATCATGGATATTTAGAAAGGTTTCCAGAAAATTAGGCAATTAATTTTCTTTATCTCCAAATAATCCTTCATTCTCAAGCTTATTTAAATGAAGGAAGTTCATCTTTATATGAGTGGTGAGAGAGCATCCACCATTATTCTCTTCTTCAGTAAACCACAATTTCTGTAGTCAAATCAAATTAGGAGTTTTGAGTGTAAACAAGTCTTTGGAGAAGTTGATTATTCAATTTGTAACTATAAGCTAGTCTCTCCACTTTACTACCTATATTTTTGTAATCTCTATTTTGTACCCTCTTTCTTCAGTGAAATAAATAATAGTTGTGTCAATGGACATAGGAAATCTAGTCGAACCATGTTAAATCCTTGTGTTCTCCACTCTTTTGTTTTTCTTTATTTGATGATTATTTTTTCATTGAATTAGCAGTTGATAATTAATCGACAAGCTGAATCCTTCTTTTGGTTACTTCTACGCCTTAGTATTCTGCTGCAATTTTGGAGTTTGGAGTTAGTGCAAAGTAATTAAAATTTTGCATAACTGATTGGTATCAAAGTTATTTGTCTTGTTCTAGATTAGTTATCAATGGCAAATCTTTTATTAGTGGTATGAAAAATTATGGCATCACCAAATTTGTTAGAATAGGAGTTTTTAGGGCATGGAAAGTGATGACTAATGACAGTGTTCTTCAAAAACAACTTTGTTCATTTAAAAGACGAGATAAAATCCAGAAGCACCTCTGAGGTAGAAGAGATATGCATAGGTCCCACTTCAAGGGTCCTAGAAGGGGTGCTTGCTAATATTGTAAGAAGAAGGGGCCTTTCATATGGGATTGTCTAGCTCTTAGAAAGAAGAGAGAAGGAGAAAGCTTCAGTTTCGAAGGCAGGAGTTAGATCAAATATAGATAGAAGCGATAGTAATACATCATTATTTTCAGCCAATATTTTGTCTTTAGATAGTACAAGTTGGAAATTGATTCTGGAGCCTCTTTTCATATGATGCAAAGATAGGATCTATTTTGTCAATTACAAGAGGATTGATGTTGGAGCAGTTCATATGGAGAATGACACATCTTGTCATGTTGTGGGCGTACGAAGTGTAAGGTTGATGCACGATGGTGTTATTAGGACTATCATAGATGTTAGACATGTTCCAATGCTGTGTAGAAGTGTGTTGTCAGTTGGAGCTTTGAGTAAACTTGGTATGAAGATAATAATAGATGGAGAAAATTTGAGACTGTCGAAGGATTCTTTAGTAGTGATGAAAGGGGCGCTCGTTGATGATATATATATGTCCTTCATAGAGAGACAGTCTTAGGAGAGTCAATAGTTTCTACTAATTCTAGTGTTCTAGATTCTACTCGGTTATGACATGTTCGTTTAGCTCATATTGATGACAAGATTCTTCAAGTATTAAAGAAGCAGGGTTGATTGATTGTGTTTGTCAGTCGAAGCCTAGCTCTTGTAGATATTGTTTTTTAGAAAGATGAAGCATGTCTCATTTGATGTTGCGAGACCTAGAGCTATAGAGTTTCTATAATATGTTCATTCTTATGTGCGGGGACCCATACAGTTGATCTTTTGGTGGAGCCAGTTACTTTTTCTTATTTGTGGATGATTTATGTTCGGATTCTATTTCTTAAAGGCCAAAAGATGAAATATTTGCCCAGTTTTGTAAGTGGAAAACCTTGGTAGAGAAGTAGTTGAGGAAGCATTTAAAGGTTCTCAAGGTTGGAAATAGTAGTGAATTTATGTCATAAGAATTCATCAACTATTGTGCATCCGAGCATGTAGTTAGAGATTTTTCTATTTCTATTGACTCACATTTTTATGGAGTGGCGGAGAGCATGTGTCAGAATTATGGAAGAGAGCTATGAGCCTGAGAACGAATGCTGGTCTAGAAGAGAGATTTTGGACAGAAGCGATATTTATGGTAGTATTTCTCATCAACCATACACCTTTTATTGCGATAGATATGAATATCCCAAAAGAGATATGGAAAGGATAGCCTATTGATTATTCATTCCTTAAAGTGTTTAGTTGTTTAGCTTATTTAGAAGATAAAAGACATGGTAAGTCGAAGCCCAGGGAAAGAAAACACATGTTGTTAGGCTATATAGAAGGAGTGAAGAAGTATAGGCTGTGGTGTAAAACAACTAGGAGAATTGTGACTAGCAAGCATGTAATATTTGACGAGAGGTATTTGTTGAAGGTGGAGCTTTATTAAGAGATGACATTGGAAGGATAGGAAATTGCCAAACACATTTGGAGCCATTAGATTATTTCCATATTCGGAGAGGTATTGGTATTTTCGACGATACCATGGTTGATGAGAAGATTATAGACATTCAGACTCTAGGTGGAGCTCAGTTTCTGGAAAGGCTTTTTGGTTCAGTTGGCCCTATTTATAAGCATATTTGTAGCAATGATTCATCTTATGCTTTGAATGTTGCGGAGCTTGTTGGTGAGTATGCTAGTGTTGACTTAGGAAAGTCTAGCAAAATTCTTGTGGAGGAGATTGGAGTAGATAATGTTGAGTATGTCCTCACTCAATTTGGAATGGAGAAGGTGAAGCACGCTATTAGACCTTCCTTGGTCTCTCGAAACTTAGTATCTACATGTTCATCTCTAACGTCAGATTTGTTGAAGAATTTCGGTATTTTCTCGTATGCATTTTGTTTGCTGATGTGCATGCTAACTTTCTTATGCTTGGGAAAGGTTTTGAAGTTCTATTTGGGAGATAATGCCCAAACTTATTCATCTTGAACTTGACGTCATGTGGCGTAGATCCAATAATTTGTTAAGATGTGGTGATGAAGGGAGATTTTTATTGTAATGTCCCGTACTTTTGACTACTGTAAGTTATTAAATATAATGAGATCATCAGATGAATATGGGTAAAAATATAATGATTTGTTAATATTAATTTATTGGATAATTTAAATTGTTTAAATTTACTATAGGAGATTATTTGAATAATTGAATTAGAGATTTAATATGATTAAAAAAATTGTATCAGAAACTAATTCAAATTTTATATAAATATGAATGAAGATGGTTAACATTTAAAAATGGATTTAAATGTGAAAAATTAGAATTTGTAAGCTTTATATATTAGTTGACGAGTAAAAATAGCCATTTTGGCCATTGTCTCGGATTTCAACGAAACCCGTTTCATCGGATCCGTAATAGTGAACTATTGTAGGATTTCAAGTTTTGTAGCGTTCGGACTTGTCATTTGACCGTGTGAGCTTGAAACGCATAGAATTTAAATTTAGAATTTAAATAAATAATTCGATTCGAAAAGCTATCTTCTGCATACGATCAAATTAGACCTCGAAACTAGTTCCATTGTGTTTGGAATGGGCGTATATCATTATAAACACCAGGTGGCATGCTTCATTTAGAGCTCGATAAAATTTGGACTCTTAAGCTAGATATTTTCTAACTTGAATAATAATAATATATATTTACCTTTTGCCAATGTGTACATAGTCGCCTATTTTATCTCCATCTTCTCCCTTTTATTTCGAATCCACTTTTATTTCAAAATCGTTCAGGAAAAAAAATCCTGAATAAAATAAAATAAAAATAGAGTGATTGAAAGGAAAAAAAAAGAAGCTTTGGCAACACGAGAAAGAGAGTAATATGAGCAGTGGAACACGATGTGGCGTGGCATGGAGGTAAGCATGAGCGAGAGACATCAAGGGCGACCAGGACAGTGGTTGTAGGCATTCGAGACGTGGGTTGTATGAGCTTGAATTCACGTGCTGGAGGTGGTTGCTCGGTTAAGGGAGAAGGTTGATGGTGGCAGGCGGCGTACATTAATAAAAAGGAAATAATCCAAATCGTGACTTGATGGGATCGAGAGCGTGTGTAGTTTTCACGGAAGGAAGGCTCTGCATTTGAATGAGGAGACGATGGTAACTTTTTTTTGTATAATTTTTATTTATTTTGGTTAATTTAAATTTTTAATTATCGTTATATTCACAAATCCGTAACTCTCTCATACTAGGTCCATTTAACGTGAAATGAGTCGCTGAGGTATCGTATCGATGTCGTCTACGATATGGGATCTACATGGAATTTATTTGAAGCTGAAAATATTTTCAGTTTCAAATCAAGGTGAGTGTTTATACGCTCATAATTGAATGAATTATTTTTTATGTTAGTTAAATTTATATCGTGAAATGATTGAAAATTTATTGATTGTTGTTTGATAAATTTAATTGACATTTAACTAACATCTGAATTAATTGATAAATTTTAAATTGACGGTTAAAATTTATGTAGAATTTAACTGCTTGTAAAATTCCCGAATTATAGATAATTGGTTAACTGTTGTAATAATTGACTGTTTGGATGATTGGTTGTGATGGATGCTATTGGTTGATATTTGGATGTTTATTTATGTTTAGTATATCATGTTATCATCCTATATGTTGTTTACATTATATAAAATGTAAAGTGAATTATTTCTATTAATTGAGAAATAGGTTGAAGTGATATATACATATGCCATTCATTTTGGATTAAAATGATATATATCGATCCCTGGAATTTAAATTGGAATAAATGATTCACTTGGCCATAGGATAGAAAATTATGTACGGACACCAGATTGGTTAAATTAAATGATGGGAAAAAAATTTGGTTTTGAAATTATTTAAAATTATTTGATTTGAAGGAATAAAAATCGAGTTTATGGAAATCAAATTATTTTCGAACTGGAGCTCGAAATGTTGTGATTTACATTTGGAAAACGAAATTATTTTAATAATCGAAGTTCAGATTTTTAAGTTGAAATCGAAGTAGGATGTGAATTTCAGAAAATTGATTTGTTTTAAAAGATTGAACTTTTATTCGAATTTTGAATATTTCTAAGAAAAGGTTATTTTAGAATGATATGTCGAAATTGAGCTTGGAATTCAATTATATTTAAATATTTTTATTTTAATTTGAATATTTATGGAAAAATTGATTTAAGTGTTTTGAATCGATATTTTAGAAATCGAACTCATGATTGATATAAATCGAAACGGTTTAAAATTGGAATCAGATTTGAAAATTAGTTTGAGATTGGGATTTAAATTAATTTAGAATTGGAAACTTAAATTAATTTATAATTAGAGTTGAAATTAATTTGGATTTGGCATTGAAATTAATTTGAAATCGAAATAAAATTCTACTTGAAATCAAAATTGAATAGATCAAATTGAAATAAAATTCTACTTGAAATCAAAATCGAATCGATCAAATCGAAATGAAAATTTGGAATTGAACCGGTTAGACTTTGAAACTATTTTAAATGAATTTTTTTTAGTATAAACGATTTAAAATTTATATTCTTAAATATCCAAATTATTTTGATTTTCCAAACTAGTTTACTATATAAACTATTTTTATTACTCAAACTATTTTCTATTAAACTATTCTAACTATTTTAAAACTATTTAACTTATTTTCTAAAATTCTAACTAGTCAAAGGGTGAAATTTTTATATTCAAATCTTGGATTTAAATGCGAATTGGGTTAAAGTGAAGTTGTAACCTAAATTGAAATTCGGATCAAATTTTGAAGTGAAATCTATATATTGAATTGAATTGACATTTTGAAGTAAATTATGATCTTTTGAAGCGAATATGATGATTTCAAAATATATTTGATTTTTGAAGCAAATATGATATTTTGATATGTGTACGAATTTTTTTTGAAATATAAAAAGTACCGACTGATGTGTCAAATGACGATTGTTTGTTAAAGAGACCGGGGCCTCTTATTGGCATACTCTCTGTCAATATTGGGACCACTTTGATAACTATGTACGCGGTGGATGATATCTAGAATGTAGTGGTTGAATTGGCGACGTTTACTAGAATGAAGTAAGAGAACGATGATGGATAGCCTTGAAACTCATGTCATAACTAAAATGACTAAAGCAAGAGCCTATGTCTGACCATTGAGGCTAGCTACCTTTAGCGAAGTTGATCCCTCGTATTACTATTGTGATTTCGTATTCGATGGGTGCACCTTTTTTTGGTTGGATTGATTGTCCCGGTCGACCACGGATGGGATATGACCAGCCAGAAAAGGTAAACTGGTAGAATTCTACTTTAGGCATTGCCTCACGTGCCTTCTCATATTTATCCCTATACGAGCGCATTATGAATTTCGTTTAAAAACTGTAAAATGTGTTAAGGTAGATCAGTGTAAAGCTTTAACGCTATTTTGATATTCATTTTATTGATACACATTATATATTATAGCGTATACTATTATATATAAATAGTTTAACGGATCCTTAAGAGATGGAAAATCCCGTAACATCTCTTAAGTTATTACACTCATATTTTGTGACACTGATTTAACTTACATAAGAGTATTTTAGTTCCGACTCGAGTGTTTTGTCTTTTCATTACGCTCATGTTTAGTTCTGAGTTTTTTTCAGTGTATTGAAGATTTCCTCTGGAGGACGAAAGCGAGGATTTTGGTATATTACGATTATTATTATTCCCTTATTTATGCTAACCTGTATATTGATTAGTTATCCCTGATGTGTATATATATATGACTCTGATAGATGTGTATAGATTATAATCTAATGTATAGTGAATAGCTTCATGAACTGTTATTTGATTATTATATTTTATCATCCGTTGTGAGATTCTGTGTTTGTTTTCTTTTTTTCTTATTTAACCCCATTGATTATCTACGTTTTGGATTGTTTAAGTTGGACATGTGTGGATTATTGTCGATTTAAACCTTTTGAATTATGGATCTCACGGTTTGTACCAGAGCGGAGGTTTAGCGATAACTTTGGCTTTGTGGGATTTGACTCATTAGAGATAGGGCAGTAATACCCTAGAATGAGTCAGGTTGAGTGTATATATATGAAAGAGCATACTTGTTAGTGTTACGAAATTTTTTATATTATGTTTACTTATCCTTGAGTTGTTTATGAATTTTGGTTGATGTGCGGGATGCCGTATCATCGATAGGGTTTTCTGAACATTTAAACGAGGCAAGTCGATATAATATTGTTTTAAAATCGGGTAAATGAAATAATTTTACCTAAATTATATTATATATATATATAATGATGATTTTAATGAAATTGTTGCTAGGAAATGATAATATTTAATTATCATCGATTATTCATTGAATTAAAATAAAAAAAAATATTTAATGAATTTTATTTATGAAGCATTTGACAATTAAATTGAATTGAAATACAATTGCAATAAGAATTGGTTAAAATGATAAAGTTTTAAATTAAAAGAATATTTTGAGAATAAGTTAAGGAAATTTATATAAGAATACTTATAATATGGAAATGATTTTAAAAATTGAGAATTTTAGAATTTAAAATCCTTTTTCTTTCCAAAATTGTTTTTGAAGACTTTAAAATTAATATTAGTATTATTTGAAAGAGTTTTAACAAGAAAAAATATTTTGAAAATATTTTGAAGAAAACAAAAGGAATTAAACTCGCTTTGGCCGCTATGAGATAAATTCTGGAATGACTACAACATCACCGGTATTCATTTTCGAGTTTCTAAGTCAAAATCACTACCAAAAAATTTTCAATTCCCATTAAACTAGTTTTCATTGTGAAAAATATTATAAATATGGTTTAATAAATATATGAAATAGTTTTGAACTTATAATTGAAAATAGTATATAAGGAATGAGTTTATAACTTATAAATTTAAAGTAGTATAGAAAAGAAATAAGCTGTACTTATAAATTTGAGTAGAAAGTAAACCAAATTTAAAATGGTTAAATTTTGGTTAAGCAAACAAAGGAAAATTTTGAATTTGAGATAGAAATGAAATAAATTGGCTTAGCATTGCTAAATTGAATGAAGTTAGTAAAATTAAGTAGACAAAATGAAGTCTAACTCAAGAAGCTCAAATTAAATAAAATGTATTTGAAATAAATTAGATAAAATAAAATTTGAATGAATAAATTGTATAATTTATAGATTTGAAAATTTGCAAGCTATAATCAAATTTAAATTCATTGAATGTGAATGATGAGAAAATTTAACTTGAATAAGACAAAATAAAATGAGTAATAGATTAAAATGAAAAGAAGTTTAACTTAATATTAGATGAGTTGAATTGGACTTGAAATGAAACTAAATAAATTAGTAAAGTGGATTAATTTCATTCAAGATGTGAAATGAATTAAAAATGAATACAAACTTGAATTTTTTAAGATGAAATATAATTTAAATGTGTAAAAATTTGAAATAAATAAATGAATGTAAGTAAAAAAATTAGTATAAGTAATTGGATTTGAATTAAAATTGGATAAAGAAAAAATTTAAATTGCAAGTGGAATAGTTTGAATAAAAATTGAATGTTAACTTATATAAGCTAGAATAAGTTATTGGAATAAATTATAAATTGAAGTTAATTTAAGGGAAGTTAAATGAATTGATCGTGGAAGGAAAATATATATTTATTAATATGAATCAAGTTATAAAGTAAAATTTACTTTAGTAAATTAATAATATGAATTTTAATTAATAAAAGTGAATTGATGAATTAATAATAACTTAAGATATGAAGTAATAATAATAAACTTTATCGCGTTGTACAAAATATTTATAATAAACTTAGCTAATTTATAAATGATGTTAGTATAAAAAATGGAGAGAGAATAAACTAAGTGGAAACAATATTAACTTAAGCAAGGTTAAGTGGAAAATTTTATAAATGATTCACCAATGAATTTATAAGAAATAGGTTAAACCAAAAGTGAAATAAATTGGAATTTCACCAATTGAATTGAATAAAATTGAATATAATGAATTTGTAACGAATGTTGATAAATTGAAATAAATTAATGGAATGTAAACCAATTAAAAGTAGATGCAACAGATGTAAATAATTGAAACAAATCGATTGAATGTAAATTTATATTGAATTGTAATACATCAAAGGTGAACGCATTGAATATTGATTGATTGAATAAAAATGGATTAGAACAAAATTTGTTGAATATAAATCTATTATATGATTAACAAAAAGAATATTAATTGGTGAATGTGAATCATTTTAAAATATATGGAACGTGGTATATGATTAAATTACTTAAGTGTAACTAATTATGTGAATTATTGAAATGAAATAATGGAAGAAATAAAAAGTATATGAATGTAACTATTATTGAGTGTAAATTAATAGAATGTATACTTATTAATGTTGGTAAGTGCATGGAAATCGATAGGAAGTAATAAATTGAATGAAAAATCAATGGAACGTGAATCTTATTGAATAAAAGTTGGGTGAATTCAAATAAATTGAATCGAGCCAATTAAATGTTAACAAAAATTGAATGTTACTAAGAATGAGTGTACAAATTAAATATTGACATTGAAAATGTAAATTGTGATAGTTATGAATTGAATTGAATGAATATTGATTTGTTAGGATGATTGGTTTTGCTGTAAATCCTTGTTTAATTGTTTTGAATGCATATGATAGTAGTATAGTTGCATATTTGTGCTCTTGCTTGAGATTTGGATTCAGAATGCATGTTTTACACTTATTAAAACTTACGCAAGTTCCACATCTCATTATAAGTTAATAACATTCAAAATTGAGTTGAGATAGGTAAAACGAAAATCATTTGGGCATGTATGGGGATGTGTATGCTTTTGCTTGCTTAATACGAGTGAGCTTGCTCGTATTATTAATAATAAGGTACGTATCTCGGATTACATACCGCGATTTTATATTTTTGCCCTTTGAGATGCCCCTTCATTGAGATGAGATATATATTTGATCTCTATTTGGTATATTTGTGATATACATTGATATTGTAGAATTTTTCGACCGAGCCGCGCAAAGGAGACTTTGCCAAAATTTTCCGTAAATCCGGAAGTTAGAAATTTTTTGAAGTTTTGAAATTTTTATAGCTTGTTTTATATAAAAGTTATATTTTGCGTAAAACTGATATGGGATGGTATGGTAAAAGCATAGTAATAGTTTTGCAAATAAGATATTTATGTTGTAAGTTAATTATTTATGAGAAAATTTATTGTATGTTAAATTCCATACTTAACGCCTTTTTGAGAACGAAAAGATTTGAGTAGAGGAATATGTAATGACCCGTACTTTTGACTATTCTAAGTTATTAAATATAATGAAATTATTGGATGAATATGAGTAAAAATATAATAATTTGTAAATATTAATTTATTGGATAATTTAAATTTTTTAAATTTAATATAGGAGATTATTTGGATAATTGAATTATGGATTTAATATGATTAAAAAAAATGGTATCAGAAATTGATTAATTTTTTTAGATAAATATGAATGAAGATGGTTAACATTTAAAATTGGATTTAAATGTGAATAATTAGAATTTGGAAATTTTATATATTAATCGACGAGTAAAAATAGCCATTTTGGTCACTGTCTTGGATTTTGATGATACCAATTTCATCAGATCCATAATAGTGAATTATTGTAGGATTTTAAGTTTGGTAGCATTCAGACTTGTCGTTTGGCCGTGCAAGCTTGGAATGCATAGAAATTAAATTCAGAACTTAAATAAATTATTTGATTTGAAAAGCTATCTTCTGCATATGATCAAATTAGGCATCGAAACTAGTTCCATTATGTTCGAAATGGGGGTATAACATTATGAACGCCAGACGACACGCTTCATTTAGAGCTCGAGAAAATTTGGACTCTTAAGCTAGATATTTTCTAACTTAAATAATAATAACATATATTTACGTTTTGCCAACTTGTACATAGCCGCTTATTTTATCTCCATCTTCCTCCTTTTTTTCGAATCCACTTTTATTTCAAAATCGTTCAAGGAAAAAAAACCGCCGAATAAAAAAAATAGAGCGATCGAATGAAAAAAAAGAAGCTTTCGTGAGCACGAGATAGAGGGCGACATGAGCAGTGGAACACGATGTGGCACGACATGGAGCTAAGCACGAGCTAGAAACATCAAGGGCGGCCAGGACGGTGGTTGTAGACGTTCGAGGCGTAGGTTGTTTGAGCTTGGATTTGCGTCTTGGCAGTGGTGGCTGGATGAGGATGAGAGCGAAGGTCAATGGTGGCAGGCGGCGTATGTTGAAAAAAAGAAAAAAAATCCAAATCGCGTCTGGATGATGGGATCGAGAGCGTGTATAGTTTTCCTGGAAGGAAGGCTCTGCGTTTGAGCAAGGAGATGATGGTAACTATTTTTTATATATTTTTATTTATTTTGGTTAATTTAAAATTTTAATTATCGTTATATTAACAAATCCGTAACTCTCTCATACGAGGTCCATTTCACGTGAAACGAGTTGGTGAGGTATCGTATCGATGTCGTCGATGATATGGGACCGAGCTGGAATTTTTTTGAAGCTGAAATTATTTTCATTTTCAAATCAAGATGAGTGTTTATACGCTTACAATTGACTGAATAATTTTTTTATGTTAGTTAAATTTATATTGTGAAGTGATTGAAAATTTATTGATTGTTGTTTGATAAGTTTAATTGACATTTAATTGACATCTGAATTAACTGATAAATTTTAAATTGATAGTTAGAATTTAATTAGAATTTAACTGCTAGTAAAATTCCTGAATTGTAGATAATTGGTTGATTGTGGTAATTATTTACTGTTTGGATGATTGGTTGTGATGGATGCTATTTGTTGATATTTGGATGTTTATTTATGTTTAATATATCATGTTATCATCCTTTATGTTGTTTACAGTGTATAAAACTGTAAATTGAATTATTTCGGTTAATTAAGAAATATGTTGAAGTCATGTGTACCTATAGCATTTATTTTGGATTGAAATGATATATATCCATCCCTGGAATTTAAATTGAAATAATTGATTCGCTTAGCCATAGAATAGAAAATTATATTCGGACATCGAATTGGTAAATTAAATGATGGAAAAAAATTTGGTTTGAAATTATTTAAAATGATTTAATTTAAAGGAATAAAAATTGAATTTATGGAAATCAAATTATTTTTGAACTGAAGCTCGAAATGTTGAGATTTAAATTTGGAAAACGAAATTGTTTGAATAATTGAACTTTAGATTTTTAAGTTAAAATCAAGGTAGGATTTAGAAAATTGGTTTGTTTTAAAAGATTGAACTTTTATTCGAACTTTGAATATTTCTAAGAAAAGCTTGTTTTAGGATGATATCTCAAAATTGAGCTTGGAGTTCAATTATATTTGGATTTTAAATTGAATATTTAAGGAAAATTGATTTAAATGTTTGAATTGATATTCTAGAAATTGAACTCGTGATTGATATAAATCGTAACGGTTTAAAATTTGAATCGGAGTTGAAATTAATTTAGAACTGGAACTTAAATTAATTTTGAATTGGAGTTGAAACTAATTTGGAATTGTCACTGAAATTAATTTGACATCGAAATAAAATTTGACTTGAAATCCGAATTGAATCGATTAAATCGGAATGAAAATTAAAACTGGTTTGATTGAGGAAATTTGAAATTGAACCTGCTTGACTTTGAACTATTTTAAATGAATTTTTTTTGTACAAACGATTTAAAATCTTAATTCTTAAATATCCAATTTTTTTTTGATTTTCCAAACTAGTTTACTATATAAACTATTTTTATTACTCAAACTATTTTCTATAAACAATTTTAAAACTATTTAACTTATTTTCTAAAATTCAAACTAGTTAAAGGGTGAAATCTTTATATTTGAATCTTGGATTTAAATGCGAACTGGATTAAAGTGAAGTTGTAACCTAAATTGAAATTCGAATCAAATTTTGTAGTGAAATTGATATATCGAATTGAATTGACATTTTGATGTAAATTATGATCTTTTGAAGCGAACATGAAGATTTCGAAATGGATTTGATTTTTGAAGCAAATATGATATTTTGATATCACGAATGAATTTTTTCAAAATATAGAAAGTACCGACCGGTGTGTACAATGAAGCTTGGTTGTTAAAGAGACCGTGGCCTCTTATTGGCACACTCTTTGTTAATATTTGAACCACTTTGACCACTGTGCACGCGGTGGATGATATCCAGAATGTAGTGGTTGAATTGGCGAGGTTTACTTGAATTAAGCAAGAGAGCGATGATGGATAGCCTTGACACTCGTGTCATAATTAAAATGACTAAAACATAAGCATATGTTTGGCCATTGAGGTTAGCTGCCTCTAGCGAAGTTGATCCCTCGTATTACTGTTTTGATTTCGTATTTGATGTGTGTACCTTTTGTCGGTTGGATTGATTGTCGCGGTCGGCCACAGATGGGTTATGACTAGCCAGACATGATAAACTGGTAGAATCCTACCTTGGGCATTACCTCACGTGCCTTGTCATATATATCCCCATACGAGCCCATTACAACTTTGGTTTAAAATTGTAAAATGTGGTAAGGTGGATCAATTTAAAGCCTTAACACTATTTTGATATTTATTTTACCTATAGACATTATATATTATAACATATACTATTATATATAAATAGTTTAATCGATCCTTGAGAGATGGAAAATCCCGTAACATCTCTTAAGTTATTGCATTCATATTTTGTGATATTGATTTGACTTACATAAGGGTATTTTAGTCTTGACTTGAGTGTTTTTTGTTTTCATTACGCTCGGGTCAGTCCTGAGTTTTTTTCTAGCGTATTGAAGATTTTCTCTGGAGGACGAAGGCGAGGATTTTGGTATATTACTATTATTATTATTCCCTTATTATTGCTATCCTATATATTGATCACTTATCCCTGATGTGTGTATATATAACTCTGATAAATGTGTATAGATTATAATCAAATGTACAGTGAACAACTTCATGAATGGTTATTTTATTATTATATTTTATCGTTTTCGCGGTAAGATTTTGTGTTTGTTTTCTTCTTCTTTTTTCATTTTTCTTATTTAACCCCATTGATTATCTACGTTACGGATTGTTTAAGTTGGACATGTGTAGATTATTGTCGTTTAAACCATTCGAATTATGGGTCGTCATAGTTATATTTGAATCAAGATGGAGTGTTAAATTTAGGCGATTCAAATATTTAGCAAAGAAGAAAAGAATATAGCTAATTGATCTTATCAATCAATTATGCTATGGATGGAAAGAAAAAGATGAAATTTATGTGTGATTGCTTTTGAAGAAATGAAACCAACTAATTAGCTAGTCAATAAATTAGCACAAAGATTTATTATATATAGATATAAAAGTTTATATATGAAGATTCAATCAATTGAGCTAAATTACGGAAATCAAGATCATCATTATCCATCTGTGTAGAAATCAAATTATGGATATTTGGAAAGGTTTCAAGACAATGAGACAATTAATTTTCTTAATGTCCAAGTAATCCTTCATTTTCAAGCCTATTTAAATGAAGGAAGTTCATCTTCATATGAGAGTGTGAGAGAGCATCCACCATTATCCTCTTCTTCAGTAAACCCTAGTTTTTGTAGTCAAATAAAATTAGGGGTTTTGACTACAAACAAGTCTTTGAAAAAATTGATTATTCAATTTATAATTATAGGTTAGTCTCTCCACTTTACTATCTATATTTTGTAGTCTCTCTCTTGTACTCTCTTTTAGCTCGTCTTTTTTGAAACCATTCGGTTACTCTTCAATCAAAATAGAAAGGGTCATTAAAACATCTAAGTCAAAACCCTTCCTTTTGAAACATGTTCCTAAGTAAATAAGTGATGGTGTCGAAACCATCCTTTCGAAAGCATTGGAGAAGTGGTTAATTTTAAAAGCTAAGCATACCTTCCAAAACTATTGACTTCGAAAGGTAGAAAAGCGGCAGTTAGGGGTTTTGATCGCTTCGAAAGCATTGTTTAAAGTAAACGAATGCAATCAAGCCAAAACCTTTCCTTTAAAAATATTTAACCTAGTCGATAGCCAATTGAGTCGAAAGCTAGCCTTTTGAAAGCAAGGTAGGCACTACCTTTAATTTAAAACAGAGCATACTCCAACCCCTTCGGAACATAACATTTTGACTTAGTACCCTTCGCCTTTATCCAATGTGCTACGTACCAAGTAACTTGATACCATGCGCATTGGTTTCGAAACCAATGATGGTGAAAGGTCTAGGTCGGAACCCTTGTGCCGAAAGTGGTGAAACATGCTAAAAACATGTTATTTTTGATTTTAACTTAAAAGAGAAAACTTTTCAAATAACCATCTATTGTTTGTCAAATTTTCATTGGTTGCTAAATACCTTTTTTCCAAAGTGCTGCCAATATTCTCAAAAATAAAAAATTATTTTATTTTACAAAATATCCCTTCTTCTTATTAAATATATAAAACATTGAAGTCCCATACCTTATATAATTTTATATATTCATTAAAACACTTAGGAAAATTCTATAAAAATTATAGAAAATCCTTTTCAACATGTTTTCTAACATTTATAAATTTCAAGCCGAAATAATTTATTATTTAGCTGTAAGTAATTTAAAACCCAAAAAATCATTTTCTTCAATAGAAAATCAACATTAAATCCACATTTGTTCAGAAAATTATAAAAATTGAAACTCATCTCTAAAATATCATTTTTGATCTAGATCTAAAGTTGCAAAGCATTTGGATTTTATTTAATAGGGTTTTCATAACAAACATATCTTAAAAATCAATATAAATATGCATAAAACATCAACGAGTATATATAAACTTTTAATCATCCAAAACATGGAATTATCTTGCAAAAACATTTTGGAATATCCTTAAACCAAAAACTATCAGAAATATGGAATGTAGTAATTATTCATCTTAGCTTTGTGATTTAGGATGTGAGATCTGATTTTTATTAAATTGATTTACTTATTCCTCTTGAAAAATCATAGCTTTATCTTCTCTTGAGGTTGCTAATGGCGGCCGGCCGTAGAATGTTTTAGCTTGAGAGAAAATAAAATGCATGCATGTTTGGTTTCCTAAGGGTTTAGGGTATGAGTTCATCATATTTTCCGTTTTGCCCTCCCTTATTTCCTAACACTTATTTTCATCTTCGTTTTTTAGTTCATTTTACATATAGGCACGACTACCCCTTATTAATCACAAATCTCAATCCACTAATCATCTTACATTTTTTTAGCTGATTAAATATCTTAAATAATGTTACTAAAAATATGGGGTGTTATAGACTCCCCTCCTTAAAGTACTTCATCCTTGAAATTACAATAAGGTACACAATCAATCAAAAAGGTAAAACATACCATCAAACAAATCAAGATAAGCGTCTCTCATCATGCTCTCAGTCCCCTAAGTACAGTCTCTCTTATCGTCACCCCACTGGACTTTCATTAGTTTGACTGTCTTGTTCCTTAGTCTCTTCTCATCTCTTGCGACTATTCGAATTGGCTTTCTAACTATGGTCAAGTCCGGTTCTACTACTAAATCCTCTAATACTGCTGGTGCAATAGTAGTTTCCGAGTCTCTAACACATTTACTAAGATGAGAAACATGGAAAACAACGTGGACTCCTGCCAAACTACTCAGTAACTCAACTCTGTATGCGAGTTTCCCGAACCTCTCAACAATACAAAAATGTCCAATGAATCTTGGTGCTAACTTTCCTGGTTTCCCAAACCTATTCACACCCTTCATCGGTGAAACTTTAATATGCACATAATCTCCAATAGAAAACTCCAAGTCCTTCCTTCTGTCTGCATAACTTTTCTGTCTAGACTGAGCCTCCTTCATTCTGGCTCGAATCAACTCAATCTTCTTTACAACTTCTCTTACTAAATCCGGACCAAGGACCAACTTATCATCGGTGTCTAACCAACATGCAAGAGATTTGCATAGCCTTCCATATAAAGCTTCAAATGGTGCCATCCTAATACTAGTTTGATAACTATTGTTATATGCAAACTCTATTAATTGTAGCTGGCCTTCCCATGTCCCTCAAAATCTAATACATAAGCTCTTAACAAATCCTCCAAAACTTTGTTAACTCTTTCCTTTTTCTCATCGATCTGTGGATGGTGAACGGTACTCATCTTGTGCTTGGTTCCTAAAATCTCTTATAGACTCTTCCAAAACTCGCTAGTGGATAAGAAATCTATGTCACTTACAATACTACTAGGAATTCCATAAAGTATAACTATATTCTTCATAAATAACTTAACCAAAAATGTGCCATCCTAGTTGAATTTACCGGAATGAAATGGGAACTCTTAGTCAATCTATCCACAATGACCAATATACTTCCATTTCCTCTTCTAGATCTTGACAACCCGTCAATAAAGTGCACATAAATACAATCTCATTTCCAAATCGAAACATCTAATGGCAGAAGCAACAAACTTGGCTTCTAATGTTCAGCCTTTACCCGCTGGCTATTCAAGCATTGCTTTACCCATAAGCTAATATCCCTCTTCATTCCTTCCCAAAATAAACTCCTTAACATATACTGATACATCTAGGTTCCTCCTGGATGTCTAGTGAACTTTGAACAATGACATTCCTCCCAAACTTCTTTCCTAATGTCTCCCATATTCGGAACACATAACCTTCCTTTCTTTCTCAACCACCCATTTCGGTCAAGATTGAAATCCTTTAGGTCATCGCTCTCCGTTCCTTCCTTTAAATTCTTGATCCGTTCTATGCAAACAGGAACCTCCTCCTGTTCAGAAGCAATCTTTTCAATGGTCGGTCAAACTTCTAAACAAGACAACATTACTTTCCCCACTAGTCCCAACCTTGGATTTACATTGCACTCCACAATAAGAGAATACTTCCAAATCTTTCCACTTAGTAATCATCACCAACACTGCATTTTGATGCTTCCTGCTAAGTGCATATGCTACCTTGTTTCCTTTTCCGGATGTATACTCAATTCGGAAATCATAAGCAACAATAAATTTCAACCATCTTTGCTGTTTCATGTTGAGATCCTACTGAGAGAACAAATACTTCAATGACTTATGATCCGTATAAACCTCAATTTGCTCTCCCAAAAGGTAATTTCTCCGTACCTTTAAAGCAAATATCATTGTAGCTAACTCCAAGTCATGCGTTGGATATCTAACCTCATGTGGTCTAAGCTGTCTAGAAGCATAAGCAACCACTTTAGCCCCTTGCATCAATACAGCTCTTAAACCACTTCCACACGCATGAGTATAAACTAACAAGTCCTGATTCCCCTCCGGAACAACCAATATAGGTGCATGGGTCAATAAATGTTTCAAGCTCTGAAATTCTTCCTCACACTTATCGGTCCACACAAACTTGACATATTTTCACGTAAGCACAGTCATCGGTGCAGCCATTCAAGAAAAATCCTTTGGTAATATCCAGCCAATCCAAGGAAACACTTTATCTTGGTCACCGTGGCAGGTCTTTTCCAATTATTCACTGCTTCAATCTTAGTCGGACCTCCAGACAACCCTTTCTCTGAGACTACATGACCTAGGAACCTCATTTCCTTTTTTCAGAAATGGCACTACGAAAACTTGGCCTTCAGTTGATTCTGCCTCTGCATCTCAAGCACAAATCTGAGATGAACTTCATGCTCCTTCTAATCTTTAGATTATATCAGAATATCATCTATGAAAACCAATAGGAATCTATCCAAGTGCTCTCAAAAAATTCGGTTCATCAAATCCACAAAGAATGTGGGCGCATTTGTTAGTGCGAACGACATAACTAACCATTCATACGATCCATATCTTGTCCTAAACGCCATTAAAGGAATACTATCCTCCACTACTCTAAGCTGATGAAAACCTGTCGCCAAATCTAATTGAGAGAATACCTTGGCTCCACTTAAGCGGTCATACAAATTATCAATTCTCGGCAATGGATATCGATTCTTTTTCGTCCTCTCACTAAAATTACGATAATAGATACATAGCTTTGACGATCCTTTTGGCTTCTTAGCATAAACTGCCACTGCTCCCCAAGCTACTACGTCTAAGAAAACTCTTACCTTCCAAATCTACCAACTGCACTTTCAACTCTTTTATCCCTGTAGGTGTCATCTTGCTTGGCAGCCTACTCACCAGTTCTGCTACAAGCACCGAATTTATCTGGAAATCAATGGATTGTTTCGGTGGTAATCCAACTACCAGCTCGAAGACATCTATGAATTCTCTAACCATAAAAACTCGTTGCAACTCGCTCCTAGCTCCACAACACCCAATAAAGCATTCACTTCACGACTAGCGTTTTCTATGGTATAAACTATCCGACCACTACTGTCAGGGTGTCTAAGAGTTATTTTACTATCATTGAAAAATATTCTAGCATCATACTTACTTAACCAATCCATGCCCAATATAATTCTGAACCCAACAAAGTCAAATACATCCAAACAACAAACAAAAGTATGACCATGCAAGTCAAACTCTAAATGGTCACACTTCACCCCAAATGCCCCATACCCTCCTATCGGATTTGCAACCCATAAGGAGGTAACTAAATACGAGGGTTTTAGGTTAAGCTTATCTACCAAACATCGAGAAATAAAAGTATGTGATGCACAAGTATCAAACAGAATGCTAATAGACATACCGTGAATCTGTAGCATGCCTCCTATAACAGCTTTACCCTTTACCTGCACTGCTGGCCTCGAAGCTGCAGGCTCCAATGCATATACTTGACCTTTTCCATCCTTTGCAGGCTCCTTGCATTGATTCTGTAATGGCCAATCAGATCACAATTAAAGAACCTAATGTTCTTCTTTCCTATCACCTCCTTTTCCTTTCCTTTTCCAGTATGACACTCACGAGCATATCGTCCTTTCTTGTCGTACTTATAACAAAGAACTTTAGACTTCCCTCTCTTTACTGCTCCTCCTTTCTTAGCATTCTTCTTTTGGAAAAACTTTCTCTTTTGACCCTATCCAACCTGGATGTCCTTCTCTTTCTTCTTCTTCAAACAAGCTAACATTTCCTCATGCTTCAACGCCATTTCCACCACCACGTCACATGGATCTTTGATGTGTATTTAGGTTGCTCTCGCCAACTCCAGCTTCAAACCTCTAATAAACTTCTCATTTCTTTTCATCACTATATCAATAGTGCCATACCCATATCGGGCTAACTCTTCAAATCTACCAATATACTCTACAACGGACATCTCCTCCTGTTCTAGTTCATCAAACTTTATAACCAGCATAGACTGCGCCATTACTGATATAACCTTTCTTGAAACCTCCTCTTAAAATCCGCCTATGTCATAATCTCCTCCTCTGCACCAGTTGTCAGAGTATTCCACCAAAACAAAGCGGCTCCTTGATGTTGTCATGAAGCCGGTTTCCTTTTCTGCTCGTCATTGACTTCAGCAGAAATCCTTTTACAATGTAGCAGCCAGTTTTCCACCTTAATAGCACCCCAGTTTCAATAAACGGCTTTTCTCCAAATCTAGTATAGTCTATGCTCAAATCAGCATAATGGTTGACTATCAGAGCTTCCTGAACTCCTCCTCAGGTAGCATTTCCTGCAACAACTCTTGTTGCAATTCCAGCTTGCATCATGTTTATGAAAAACTGATACATGGCTCCCATGTCCACTTCTGGAAACCCAGCACCAACATTCTCGGCCTGAGCATGACCTTGACTTCTTCTAACATTTGGTCGGGCATTTCCATTTGTGGTGGTGCTATCTCCTCCTAGATTAACTTTGCCTCTTCTTCCATTCATATCTGTATTCAAGCCTCGTGAGATACATATGAACAGTCTAACAAAGACAGGAATCTAGAGATAAGGCATATACTTATATATAGCAAATACAAGTATGTTACTATAGCATTATCCCATACCCCGATCTTAACTCTAATTCCCAGGGATTATGTTTCCAAAAAATCATTTTTAGTTAAAGTGTTTTATGAACCTTTGCACCGATACCAAGTTGTAACATCCCTTATTTAGAGGCTCAAATCTAAGTGCTAAAGATGTTGCAATCATTTATAGTCTTAACTTCTGGCGATTAAATATGGCTATGTCAATGGTATCTATAATATCAAAAGCACTTGAATATGAAACAAATCACATATTTCAAAACAACAATTTTCCATCACATTACAAAAAACATGTTCCATATTCATATTACGTAATCTTAAAACGTTCCCAAGCAAAATATGCTTATTACAAAATACGCCAAGAGCGATATATGAAGATGCCTCCTTGGATGACTAGAGTCATAACTAACTTAATTCAAAATGGAAATAAAAACAAAACAAAGAATGGTAACTCCTAAATAGCCATCTGTTAGCCTCTTGCTCGCCTCCAAAAGCTTCATCGTCCTACTAAGAACTTAAAAGAACTTCAACCCTCAGCCTACTCAAATCAATTTTGAGCACTCGAGAGTTTAAGGGGAGACCATAAACTTCAAGTCAGACATAAAATCTGGTGTGAATAATATTACACATCCTGGTTATTAATATTAAGTGAGACCACACTGCTTAGCGGAGCGGGTTTGGCCTCACTAACATTCTTTTAAAACATATCTTTTGCATATCTTTTCCTACAACCAGAACTGGTTAATTACTGTAAAGCATCATTATATAAACGTACATATCAGGTAATAAAAAACTATTTGTTCAAACTCTTTATTTTTTTTTATGGCTAACTATTAACCTTTAGCTGACTCGGGCCTACTACACAATATAAACAAAATTTATTTAATAACTATTAGGTACTCCTCTTTTGGATGGTATGTCCTTAACTATCTGTTAAATACTTCTCTTTTGGGTAGTCTGTCTCTAACTTAACATCTCCCAGGGTCACCTGATCCTAACGGTTTTGCGGGCTTATCAATAACCTATCTGTATACAAATATGTATTCCCTTATGTGTGTAATCATAATTTTGTCTTATCTGTGACAAAACCCTACACACTGGAATTTTGGACAATAATTAGCCGGGGCCAATAGCTAATGTATATGGTGCGACTATACCAGTTCCATCTAGTATTTAAATTTGAGTCATTTTCTCTTAAATATTCTTTCCTATAATTCTCCTTGAAAACCTTTTAAAAATGATTTAAAACCTTTAAATCAAACCCACATAACGGAAATAGATCAACTCTATGCTTTACTAAAAATCACCTTACCATGTTATATATATAATTAATCAAAACTTAGTCGATGAAAACATTTAAACATCTGAAAGTCCACATTTCGATTCCATTGAAAGTACCTCTTTCTAAACTTTGAAAGCATCTCTTTCGAAACCAAGTGAACCGCTTTATTTATCTAGACCGAAAGGCCAAAACCTTCCTTTCGAAACAATTCTTAAAATCCCCTTTTGAAACCTTTGAGAACCTTCCTTTCGAAAGCTATAAAACCTTAGACATCATATCATAAACACTTCAAAACATTGTCTATGGAAAGCCTTGGAAAAACCTTCCATTTCAACCATTTTGAAACCCTCAGAAAATACTACCTTTCGACTTCTTCGAAACCATTTGGGGAACCACCCCTTCAAAACAATTTAAATTTCCTTTCAAAAGCGTTAAACCTTTAAAACTCAAACCTTTCGAAAACACTTGGGTTAAACTTTCCTTTGAAAATATTTGACCCAGTTAAAAGCCAACTGAGTCGAAAGCTGACCTTTCGAAAGCAAGGCAGATGCTACCTTTAATTCAAAACAGAGCATACTCCAACCCCTTCAGAATTGAACTTTTTGACTTAGAACCCTTTTCCTTTATCCAATGCGCTATGAACCAAATAACTTGGTACCATGCACATTGGTTTCGAAACCAGTGGTGGCGAAAGGTCTGGGTCGGATCCCTTGTGCCAAAAGTCGTGGAACATGCTAAAAACATGCTATTTTTATTTTGAACTTAAAAGAGGAAACTTTTCAACTAACCTTCTACTGCTTGTCAAATTTTCGTCGGTTGCTAATTACCAGGTTCAAAAGTGCCGCCAATATTTTTAGAAATAAACAAGTATTTTATTTTACAAAATACCCCTTCTCCTTAGTTAAATATATAAAACATTTAAATCCAATACCTTAAATAATTTTACATATTCATCAAAACATTTTGGAAAGTTCTATAAAAATTTCAAAAAAATCCCTTTCAATATTTTTTCTAACATATACAAATTTTAGACAAAATAATTTATTATTTAGCCGTAAATAATTTAAAACTTAAATAATCATTTTCTTCACTAGAAAATTAATATAAAATCCACATTTATTCAGAAAATTATGAAAATTGAAGGCCTCCTCTAAAATATCATTTTGATATACATTTAAATTCACAAGCCATTTGGATGTCATTTAATAGGGTTTTCATATCAAACATATCATAAAAATCAATATAAATATGCATAAGTCATCAACAAGTATGTATAAACTTTTAATCATCCAAAGTATGGCATTATCATGCAATTTTTTTTGGAATATCCTTAAAACCGAAAACTATAAGAAATATGGGATGTAGTAATTATTCACCTTAGCTTTGTGATTTAGGATGCAAGATTTGATCTTGATTAAATTGATTTACTTCTTCGTCTTGAAAATCCTAACATTATCTTCTTTTGAGATAACTAATGGTGATCGGCCTTAGAATGTTTTATCTCGAGAAAAAATGAAATGAATGTGTGCATGGTTTCATAATAGTTTAGGGTATAAGTTTATCATATTCCCCATTTTCCCTCTCTTATTTCCATCTTAGTTCTTTAGTTCATTTTACATATAGGCACGGCTGTCCCTTATTAATCAAAAATCTCAATCCACTACCCATCTTACATTATTTTATTTTATTTAGCTAATTGAATGTTCTAAATGATATTACTAAAAATATGGGGTGTTACAAAGCTTCTTCAAAAACTCCAAAATAATAAGCCATTTCAAAGCTCTTTTATATTGCCATGGGTTTTCCTTTAAAAATGAGATTGGATTCTTTGTTTTGAAAACTAAGGCTTTTGAAAGCTTAAACCTTTACAGCCGAAACCATTAGACTACATCTTTCAAAAGCATTCAAATCTTCTTTTCAATACACTTAAAATATGTCTTCTAAAACACTTTAGAATATCTCTTTCGAAAGCATCAAAACCTTCCTTTCAAAAGCATTAAAGCATATCTTTCCAACTCATAGAAGCATAACTTCGAAACCATTTGAAAGTACCTCTTTCGAAACCATTGGGTTTAATATTAAATATAACTTTTGGGTCAAAATGAACATAAGCGAAAGTAGACCTTTCGAAACCATTAACCTTCAAATAAAAGGTTTGGGCAAAACAGATGGCTTCGGAACCATCCTTCTGAAAGCATTAGTCTTTAAGTAAAACAATTAGATGGATAGCTTTGAAACACACTTTGAAACCATTGCCTTCAAAACCTTTAGTTTAAATGGCTTCTGGAGCCTTTTCGAAAGCATTGGAAGTGGCTTTTATATTTATAATGGGAAGCTTGCCTTTCGAACTCATTGAAAACTTTCAACCTATTCGAAAGGTATAAAGATGGCAACAAGGTTTCGACTAGGTTCAAAACTACCCTTCTGAAAACTCCCTTTTAAACCATAAAACGCGACAACTCATTCGTAAGCTACCCTATAAACAAAAAGGCGACAACCCCTTTGAAAGCTATATAAAAGTAATTCAACATTTTCAAAAGCATCCATAAAAGCAAGGTAAGCGACATCTCTTTTGAAAGCAAAACAAAGACCTTCGAAAGCTATTTAATATGGCCTCGACCCCTTTGAAAGCATAGTTTTGGCTCTATACATAACATCTTTCTTTAATCCACTATGTACCAAAGCATTGTCATGTGTATTGGTTTCAATTTATTTAGGGTAGGGGTATTGGCTTAACGGGTTGCTACTGGAAGTGGGGAAACAACAAATCTATGCAAAACTGTTTTGTTGCCTTTTTAAGTAAATGCTTTTCAACTAACTTTCCTATCTGTAAAAATATAATTGGTTTCCATAAACTTTACCAAAATCTTTTCTAAAAGATGGCCGAATTCATCCAGCATTAGTTAAAAATAATTGGCAACGAAGCTCTTCCCTTTAACAAAACAATTTAGACATTTAAGTCCTCCAACTTAAATAATTTAACCACATAGTAAATTAATTAGGAAAAATCCCCAAAAGTCATCATAATTCACTTTTAATATGTTTTCTAATATATGTAAATTTTATATCCAAAAACCTTTATATAACAACGAAAATAAATTTTAAGCTCGATTATTTATTTCTTCCTTAAAAAATTCATGATAAATAATCCATAGCTTGGATTATTATAAATTTTTATACCTATATCCAAAATAATATTTTTTATAACATATTAAATCCTCATGGCTTTCAAAATCCAACATATTTGATTTCATCCTTAAAATCATATAAAACATTCATTAAACATACTTTTTTGAATCAAACATATCATGTAATCCAAGCATATCATCATTAAAATCATCATAAAAGTTTTAAACTAAATACCCATACCAAATGCTCTTTAGAAACGAAAATGAGATGGTTTTGAATATAATTCACCTTGTTTTGGATAAGAAACTTAAGATGTGATCTTGCATAATTCTCCTTACTTGATCCCTTAGTTTTAACAGATTTTTCTCCTCTTTTTTCCCTAGGTTATGGCCGGGTTGAGCTCCTCTTTTCTTATGTTTTTGGATTATGAACTCGTGAATTGAAAATGGGAATAAGGGTTTAGGGGTTAAGGGTTATAGTGGACGGCTATTTTCCATAATTCCCTTGCCTTGTTCTCTTATTAATTGAGTTATAAACCTTTTCCATAAACTCATTCTTTTAATTTTATTTAGTTAAGCACGACCTTTATTTAATTTCCAAATCTCAATACCCTTATCACTCTAATCTTTATGTTATTATATTTAATTTATCTAATTAAATCCACTGAATAATGTTTAGAGGCGTTACATTATAAAAACCATTCCTTTACTTAAACATTATTTATACATATCAATTAAGCTTTGTTAACCCTCTAATCACTTTAACAATAAGTGTAGAGGTCAAAACTCACTTGATTAACTTACTAACTTTCCAAAATCATTTAAATTAGTTTAATTATTACTAACTAATGGCACATACTTAATTATTACTAGAAATAATTCTCTAGTCTATCACTACCTTACATGTAGTCATTCAATTAACTTGAAATCAAATTCTTAGGTTGCTGGCTGTATTTTTGAATAGTTACAAAGGTCTTAAACAAATAATGAGTTAATATAATCATGTTTATAACCCAAACATAAGCACAAATCAACTCAAAAAATCTTCAAATCACTTCATATAATTCTATAATCATTAATAAACAAATATATGAAGTAAAATGTATGAATTAGTAATAAGAATAATCTCACTCACCTCATCTTCTTCTTCAAACCATGATCCAAACCATCAGTCCAAATCCAAGATCTCTTTAAAGTTGAGATCTTCCTCCAAACTTTATCTCATGTTAATTCCTTCCTGGTTATGTAAGGACAGAGTAGAGAGGAATTATGGTGATTTTAGTTTAGATTTAGAAATTTTATTTGAGCATAATTAGTGATTTAGGATTTTGAGATTAAGAGATAATTAGAGAAGTAATTAGGAATGAGAAATGAATAAAAATAATGAAGGAGTCAGCCAACTTATAAGCTAGCTTATGGGCCTTAGCCTAACATCCGTTTCTCATTCCTTTCTAAAAGCCACTGCACACTTTAAGATCTAATCGAATCATTTTTCTCGTGTCTAAAAAACAGCCTCAAGTATGGGTATCTCGAGATCCAATTTGTCTATTTGTAAAAGTCGAGTATAAGAGGTGTTCCGTTACTTAACACTTAAATATTTAAATCAATTATTTAAATATTGAATTGTTAAAATTGTGGGTTGTTACCGCGGTCAATCGAAGTCAACTCAAAGTCAAAGTCTCTGGCCAGAACATTCAATTAATAATAATTATTATTATTGAACTAAGGAGTTTATTTTTGAACTACAGAATTAAATATGGCGATACTGGAATTTTGACCATTACCAAATTATATAAGTCCAAGCAATACAAAGAGAATTGGTGTAAATAATTGTCACAACCGGATAACACTTAATAAAATAAATTTTGGATTTTATTAAACCAAATAAGTAATAAATTTGGTCAAAATGTCACACCATCTGCAAAGTGATGTGTGAAAGTTAATATACAAATTGTTTGATATTAATCGCGGGTCGAATTTACACCTAAGACTCACATAATCCAAAATTTGAGTACTCCTTTTACCAATCGAGTTAATTAGTTTGCAATGCTTATAATTTACTTAATATTTACGGAATATTAGCTATAAAATTTTATCAGCTGTGTTGAACAATGTTAAATAGCGTGTTTAAAAAAGTTATAAATATAGTTATTAATATACGATATCCGTACGTGTTTAAATTGGAATTAAATATAGCAATTATTCTTGAACTTGGATTAGTCTTAAGGCCCATAAGGGGGAAGGTATATGCAGCTACGGAAAGAAGCAGTAGGGCCAGCTATATGATGATAGAGACGGAAGGAATTTTGAATTCAAAAGAGACAGAAATGGTAACAAAAATAAGTGGATCATGATCCTCATTTTACTCTCTAGTCTCTCTTTTCTATGATCCCCCTAACCATCACTTTGTAAATATGTTTTTTTTGCACTCTTCCTTTACTGCTCATAACATGCCGCCCTTCCCTTATAGCAACCCCGAAATCGAAGCACTAATTCACATTAATTTGCTTCGATTAGATCGCCGGTGGTCAGGAAATTCGAAAGCTAGTAACTCCGGGATTTGATTTGGATTCAAGGAGTCTATTTCTTCGTTTCAACATGAAAACTATAGGCTTTGGTGAAAGATTCTTTATTGGTCTGTTATTAAATTCCAATGTTCATATACTTATTGTTCCATACATTGCTCAGTTAGAAATATCACGAATCGGTATATCAGTGGATTGTCATATGCTGATGGTTGTGAGTGGATATATATATATATATATATATTAATAAAATTTATGTGTATTTGTTTGCTGCTTATGGCTAATAATATTTTTATTAACTAAAATAATGTTATTAAATGATAGTAATGAATCAAATTAAACACAAAGATTAAATGATATAATAGGTATACTTTAAATTATGCGAAATTTTTTATTCATACTAGAAAAGCTTTCTACGTTAAATTTATTTGTGTATATGCATGTATTATTTTGTTTAATTATTTACATGATTAAAAATTGGACATATAAATAAAATAAATAATATACATTTATAAATAATATAAAATTTCGTAAAATTTTATATTATATAAAATATACATTATGGTTTTAAAAGTGAATTTTTTTAAAACTAAATATTTCCATATGGTTTTTAATTTATTACAAGTATATAATTAATAAATTATTTAAAATCGAAATTAAAATAAAAAATTATCTGGCGGAAAGTAGCGGCAATATATATGTATATATATTTATAGTTATACGTTTATATGTAATTGTATTTAAATTATATATATATATTTAATTCGACAAAATATTCTATATTATGTTACAATCTAATATTTAAAATAATTTTATAATTTAGTTATATATATCTGTGTGTGTATGTATGTGTATTTTAAAAATGCTTTATGCAAATCATTTACAATGAATACTTTAATTTAAGATAATTATATAGTTATATTTTACATACATACATACACACACACACGAGTAAAATATTTTGACACATACACACTCTTTATGTGTTACCAGACACTAGGTCTGGATACATGGCAATAGTCGAAAAACTTATGGTACAACCTAGGAAGGACTAGGACTATGAGTGGATTGGAAATATAAGAGATTGATGTGCCTCAAGTCTGGATTGGCCAACAAAGATGGGCTGATGTATTTGACGCTAGCTCGGCCAAAGTGGTCGATATTGGAAGTCAGCTAGGATAGGTCGACCAAGATTGGCACAACAGAGTAGCTCGGCCGAGAAGTATTTAGCCCCAGTCGTTCGACATGGTTGAGTTCGAACCCGATGGGTCAGGTGATTGTGGTCCGATCTTAGGGGCGCTATGTCATGCATCATTCGGCCAAGGGAGCTATAGGAATTCAGCATGTATCGCTCGGTCGAGGGAGGGGAAACAAGATGGCTCGATCAAAATGTCTAAGGAAAGGTCGCTGGGCACTAGATGGGTCGGCCATAGAGGAATTGGTTCTTTTGGTTCGGAGTTTGGTGGCTTAGCGTCGAAAGTTACGGTAAGAATGCCTTGGCCATGATGGTTCGGCCTCGTTGGTTCAGTCAAGGTAGTTGTTGTTAAAGTGGTACGTCTGGCCTCCCTTTGCTACGACTCGTACAACAAATCCCTTCGAGTCATGTGAGAACACACTTCGATTTACTAACAAGAAGACCCAAGATCGGCCAGGATCATTTGGAAACTATCGTTCGACCACCATCGTTTGGCATGGGTGGTTCGGTGGAAGCGGTTCGACATGACTTGTTCGACCAACTTGACTTACAACTATGGACCGAACTACCTTGGTCATGGGCCTATGTAAGGTAGTATAACGACCCGTAAAATTCGATGTTTAAAATGAATTAAATTAAAAAGATTTTTAATTTAAATTTAGAAAGAAATAAAAATCTTATAACTTATATGGGAGCAAATGTAGAAATTAGATGTATCAATTGTAATAAAAATCAACAATTTAAAATTTATATTGCAATTAATTGAAATAGTGTAAATTGTCATACTTGGTTATAAGTTTAATGTAAGAAACAAAAAGGAATGTTGAATTTGTGAATTACCGATAAAATATTAACTAGAATGGAATTCAAATTTATATAATAATGGAAAGTGTAAATTTGTTGCATTTGGGTATAAAATTTAAAATATAAGAAAATAAAAGTAGGCATTTAATTTACCGATGGAATAATACGTTGATTAATAGTAACTGTATATAAATTAAGGTAGTAATGTTAATGGCAGTTGACTAATAACCAATTTAATGCAATTCAAATTGATTGAAACGACTGTTTAGGTTAAAATTGATTGTAAATAGGAATACTTGGAAATAAACTGAATATATGAAAACAAAATGTAAGCATCGTATTAAATTAATGAATTCAAATTATAATAAATGGTCATTGAAAAATCAGTGTTCTGCAAGTAATTATAATATTGTTATTAATAATAAATGTTACCTCAATGATTATTAATATAGTAACGGAAGTGTGAATGAAAACTTAATAGAAACATAAATTTATTTTAAGGAAACAAGAGATATATTGTACAAATTGATGAATTAGTATAAATTTAATGCTAATTGGATAAAATCAATATCATATGAGTCATTGCAACATTTGTTGTAAACTATAAACCTATAAATGTGATTTGGGCAAACAGTGACCGTTATTATTTGTTTCCAGTTTGCTTAGGCTATTAAGCTGTGAGTGGGAATCAATTGAAATTTAAAATGAAACTTGGTAGTAGAATTATGAGTTTAAGAAAATAATTACAAGATATAAATGTAATAAGATGCATAGAAATTGTAACGACCCGGAATTTTCGAGCATTTAAAATCGAGATATTTAATTGATTTCAAATATTCAATAGAGCAATTTTAACTTGAATTACGAATATTACAATTTATTTGATAATTTAATTATTGAATTGAACAATTTGAAGTTGGGAAATTTATTGAATCTAGAATTTTAAGCCAATTAAAAATAATTTGAAGGCTTATAAAATTCATATTGATGATAGTGAAGATAGTAAAAGTATTAAAATTGAATTTGGAAGTGGTTTGTTCAGTTTTGAAATTTATATAGTTTAAATTAAATTTAAAAATAGCCTTCCGAGGCACAGTCTCGGAATTCGACGAAACCAGTTCCATTGGATCCGTCATATTAAATTATTGTTGGTTTCAAATTTCATATTGATCGGAACTGTTGTGTGAGCAAACGGAATATAAACGCGCTGAAATTTAATTGATATTAATCTGATGAAATTTAATTTAAATAGTTGAGCCTTCTTGTATACGCCTCCTTCCTTAGCTTAAAATCGAATCCAAATCGTCTTCCTGCAGAAGCCATTTTATTCCCCACTGTCTCTTTAAAAAATTTACTTTCCAATCCCCTCTTTCTTGAATTCAAATCGCAGAAAAAAATGGCCGAACTAATTGTAAACGAAATCACGCGACATCCTTTTTAATTAGTTCGTCGGTCCCCCCTTTTCTTCTCCCAGCACAAAATCGAAAATCGTTCGAAAAAAAAGAAAAAAATGGGCGATTGAAATCGCGGGATCCAGAAAGGCGAGTGGACGAGGTAAGGAGGAGTTGGCGTTCGATGTTTCGAGTTTTAGGGTAGAATCGAAGCCGCGATCGATTTCATGTTGAAGTGGGGATGCCGCGGTCGCGTTCTGTCGCACACATTCATCTGGGGTGGGAGCGAGTTCGAACACGGCTACAAGTTGAGTCGTCGTCATTTAGCAGAGTCGACCACCAAGGTTCGAGCACACCAGTTCGTGGTGATGACCAAGGTGAAGGGGTCGTGTGACGCCCCACCTTATACCCACGCTAGCCAAGAACACTACGGTGTAGTGTTGTCAACTAGCGCAGAGAATAAGGCTGTTGAGGAGCGACCATCCATATGATTTCTTATCACACGGTGGCTGTAAATAATCTTCGGAAACAAACATAGAAATATGCATAACACAAATCAGTCACAGACATCCATATCACAAAGGCGGAAGAAGATATGAATATATAACTAACACATGAAAGTGTACATCAGAGTAGTGGTCAAAAAGATCCACAATAATACAAAAGAATAGCAATACATGCTATGCAAAAGAATACATCTATGAGTCTATATCTCAAGTGTAAACGACAAAAACTGCTAATCTAAAAGGTCAGCCAAAAGTCAGAGTAGTAAATCCCTGGGGGAGAAGTCAAGCAGAAGCACCTGTAACATCTCGGTCTGACCCGAGTATTATTTATAAGAAAATAATAAACGGATCAGTCTAGCTATAAATATCAGATAACATGATATAAACAATAGATATGGCAAGAACATATAGTAACCATAAAGACATACTATGATAAGCATGTAAATGAAGATCATCAAGAGATCAAACAATATCAAAAGAATCTTCTAAAAGATCCAAATTCACCTAAACATAAAAGTTGGAAAATTATAACAATGAAAGTCATGAAAATAGGTGAAGCACAAATTCCAGAAGACTACACAAGAAATCCAGAAATTACAATATAGGAGTATGAAAACTCACAAAATAGGAGCATGAAAACTCATCTACACGTGCAACACAAAGCGAGAAGCTATCTCATGGTTGCAAGCCATTAATTTTGACACACGAATGGCTCGAAGACCGTGGGGCGCTACCCCACACATGTGATGGCGAAACATCACACAAATGAGATGGCGAAACATCACAAGAGCGGGGTCTAGTCTCCCACGCAGACAAAGAGACATCGCACAGTTGCTAGTCTAAAACACAAAAATGATCGTCATGATCATCAAGAAGTGTCAATTACACTAAGTTAGTAAATATAAAAGTTTAGCTTCATGTCCCATAACCACTTGCTTAACTCAAATATTTACTAACAAACTGTAGATCTCCACTAGAAAATTGTCACAAGAGATTCAATCGAACAAGTCCAAGAATTAACCGACGAAGTAAACGCAAGCGTTTCATACCACTTGTTTTACTAAGTCGTTTAATTAGATTTCTCATACGAGTGAGGTAAAGGTTTGTATATACTAATAGATTGGAAAACGGGTTAAGAAAAGAGCTTTGTTATTAAAATTAGAGTTGAAATACTTTATTGAAAGAGTTTTGATATTTACTACTAGTTTTGAAACCTTTATATTTTAAAGTGACCAATCACAGAAGCGATTGTAGAAACAATCAATCACAAAGATCACATTCGGAGATGTGATAAAAATCCAAGGAAATCAGCGCAGCAAGTTCTGTTGAATGTTTTTCATATAAGATCCCCTACGGAGGGGGGGTGGCAACCCCCCAAGGTGGGGGTGCGGGGGCAACGCCACCGCTACGGGGTTCGACCTGCCCGGTCAGGTCGCGGGGGTCCAGGGGGCAGCGCCCCCGGCGGGGTGCGGGGCAGCGCCCCGTCCAAAATGGTATGACCTAATGGTTGCGACCTAGGGGTCTAAGGGGTCAAGCGACTTAGTGGTTGCGACCTAGAGGTGTTCGCGACCTAACGATGACTCGCGACCCAACATGGCCGACCTAACAGAGGTTGCGACCTAAGGTATTCGCGACTTAGGGACAGAAGCAGGACCGAGCGACCTACGACCTAGGCGACTTACGACCTACGACCTAAGGCTCGCGCGACCTAGTGAAATAGCAGTATTAGGTCGGAGACGACCTACGACTTAAGGCTCGCGCGACCTAGTGAAATAGCAGTATTAGGTCGGAGACGACCTACGATTTAAGGCTCGCGCGACCTACGACTTAAGACCATACGACCTAACACCGAACAAGCATTTAGATGGCCCAGCGACCTATGGTACTAACTCGCGAGCGACCTAATGAGTTAACTCGTGAGCGACCTAATTCTGAAGTGCCAATTCTTCCAGAACGACCTAACGTTAACTCGTAAGCGACCTACGACCTATGGACGAGCGACCTAACTCCGAACGAGCTAAAAATGGCCAGAACGACCTAGGGTTAACTCGTAAGCGACCTACGACCTATGGACGAGCGACCTAACTCCGAACGAGCTAAAAATGGCCAGAACGACCTAGTAGCAGTTTTTCACCAAAATCACTAAAATTTGGAGTTTTTCGCCAATCCAATCAAATGCAAATGTGCATACTAAAGTGATAGGGAATCATTCCCAACAGTCCAATATAGATATAGACTAGATTTGTGGGATAAAAATCTCACCTTTGCACTAAAATTTATGAAGATGAAGCTTGAAAGCAAGGAGAAGCAATCCAAAGCTTGAATCCAATATCTTCTACTTGAATTTGGAGTTGAATGTTGGATTTGCAATTGAATTTGTGCTTGGAGTTTTAATTTCCCATTCTCTTCACCATTAATGCTAAAGCTTGAGTTAGTTAGGAAATTTATAAAGAGTGAGGAGAAGGGGGTTGGAACTTGGGCTTAATAGGCTAAACTAACCCAAAGTCCAAGGCGGGAAAAGTTAGTGAAATTTCACTAACTCCAAACCTATCGATGTTTATACTTAAAAAAATTGTAAACGGCATTTCGAACTCAATGGAAGTGGTCTCGAGTCCTAATTTGACCGTTTGCAAAAAGTAGATTTTCGGACCAAAATCCGATTAACGATTTAATATTTAAATAAAATATTTAAACATAAACTCGATAAATATGCGGGTTGTTACAGGTCGTTTGGGGTAGCGGCTTGGGTCGAGGCTCTGTGGTGCTCAGGTTAGGGTTCGAGCACCTCTGGGCAGCGATGTTGGTCGCGTGCTTTTCGAGCTTTGATTGTGAGGTATCCTCGAATTTTTTTATTAATCTTAATTTACTCATATAAATATTTTTGCTAAACAGTAATTATATAAACAGTAAGTTTTGTAAAAGTAATTTAAAGTTTATGTGTTTACAATAAAATACTGTGGCTGTTATTATATGCAAAAATGAGGTAAGAAAATAAAAGGAATTAAAGAAATTTGTAAAATTTAATTATTAGTTGATTTATTTATTTGATGGTAATAAATGGTTTGATAAGTTAAAATATTAACAAATACACATATGTACCTATTTGCATTTAGTAGTGAAATTTTCAAATAATGAATTATGGAAATTAATTTGTTCTTAGTCACTTAAAGAAAATTTATAAAAGGAAATTAGTTAAAATTAAATTAATAGATGATTATAGGCTGATCGACTGGATCAAATGTTAATAACTTGTAGATATTTATTCAAGGTTTAATACCACAAGGGAAAACAAGTCAGGATCGTATCGGATTGGCAAAACAAAAAGCAAAGATGAGTTAATCTCACTCAGTTAAATTTAATTTTAAATGATTAAATTTAAATAATTGTTTGAATGGTTGAATTGATTGTTGTGTTGAAGTATGGTATATTTTGGGATTGATATTTATATTGTGCCGACGTCTGTGGATGCAGGGAAAATAGGTTGGAGGGATCCAACTGGATCCCTCAACATTTATTTAAAATTATTTAATACCCTCTGTTATGATTATTTGATATTCTATGATGAATTATATTGGAATTGAATGTTATGGTTTGATCGGATGTAATTGGGTATCATGAAATTCCAGAAATATATAAATTGGATTGTGGAAAGAAAACAAAATAAGTGAACGTGTAAGTAAAATAATTATAGGAAAGTTAAGAATTGAATTGAAAAGAAATAGAAGAAATATGAAAATAATAATAAATAACTTCGAGTATGGAAGGAATTTTGAATAAACCGAATTTAATGGATTGTAAACTTAAGTTATATAAATTAAAGGAATAAAGAATTATTTTAAAATTCAAAGTTTAAATTTATTTTAAAGGATTAGGAAGTAATTTGAGAAATCAAGAATTGGTATTCTCTGTTGAAATTATTTATATCATAATTAAGAAATAAAATCTGAAGTTAATAGATTTTGAAGTAAAAAGGGGTAAATTGGAAATCAATTTGGAAATTGATTCAAGTGTTTGAAATTGAAAATTTAAAGAAAATTGAGAAGAGAAGTATATTTATCTGGATAGCCAAGTACGTTCAAAGTTAATTTTTAAATATAAGTGAAAGCTTGAATGTTATTTTAAAAAGCATGTTTTAGAAGATTTTTTTTCAATTCTAAAAGTAAATATTTTCAAATCTATTATCGTAGTAATTATTTAAAATGATAACTAAGTGTTTTGTTTTAAAAGAGTGAGAACCTAATTTATATTTTCTAAAGTAACTTTATTTTTAATTATTCATATAGTATGTATTTTTTGCCAATTATTAAAGCAGTCTTAACTTAAATAGTTTAAAGAAAATTCCAAAGTAGGTGTTTTGTTTAATCCATTATAGTCATAATTATTTTAAGGATGATTTGGTATTTTGTTAAAGAGGAAAATCTAGTTATATTTATAAGTTAAACTTACTTTAATTGGTTCTAAGGTATTACTATAAATTAAGTATTAAAGAAATTTTTTCTAAATGATATATTTTACAATTAAGTGTTTTTAAATTCTTTTAAAATCTATAATCTTGTGCTTGGTGATTCCTGTGGAAATAGAAATACTTGAAATTTATTCTGAGAAAGGAAGATAGTTTGAAAACTATTTTCAAAGGATTTGAAATTCGAAATATATCTTATGAAGATAATTTGAGGTTAATAAATAATTTGGGAAATTATTTATTGTTGGATGGTTGTTTGTGAATATTAATTGATAGTTAAATCACTGACTATCAATATTAGACAAATGCGTTGATCGTTTCGAAGAGATCGGGATTGAGTTTGCTATATTACAGCATGATAGGGGTTCTCGCTTCGTGTTTGGTGGCGAACGGGAGACTCTTACCCCCACATATCCCCGGGAAGGAGGGGGGGTTGGGGGAGGGGGTTGGTTGCGAGTCGAGAGGCTGGCCGTAAAAGCAAACCCGAGGTACCAGTGTATGCCACGGTGGGGTTGGGATGGTTGAAAAGCCTACCAGTTGTGGCCGCTGTTGATCGTTGAAAAGCCTAGACTATTACAGTTGGTATCAGAGCTTAGGTTGGTGATAACCTTGGCTCTGGTGGGAATTACTCATAGAATAGAGACCGTAGTACTCTAGAATGATTTTGAGAGTATTAATAGATATGAGTGCGTATTTGTTAGTGAATATAAAATTGTTTTTATATTGCGTTGATTTATCGGTTGAGTGTTTATGGATTTTGGTCGATATATGAGACGCCATGTTATTGATAGGAATTTCTAAACTCTTGAACAAGATAAACCGACACAGTATTGTTTTAAATAGGGTAAATGGAATAATTTTACCCAAAATTATTTTATATATGAAGAAAATAATTTTTGTAAATTATTATAGTTATATATGGATGCTTGGTTGTTAGGAGTGATAATAATACATTATTATCATTGTATGAGAATTAAATGAGAAATTGAAATAATAACCAAAGATGGAGGAATAAATTGATAAATAAATGAGATTTGCAAATGTGATTCACAATTGAATAAGATATTGAAACCATAATTAAAAACTAGACACAAATTCATATACAAATGAAATTTGTAAATGTAAACGATAAATGTAAATTATAGTGTGATTAATAATTAACATAAGATAAAATTTCAAAGTAATGTTTGAATATAAATTTAAAGGATTTGGAATTTGGAATTTAAATTACTTTGAATTTGGAAATGTTTCTCAAAAGTTGAGAAGATAATATATATTGAGAAATATTTTTGAATTGGATTTGAAATCTCGAGAGATCTGGAATTTAAAATATTGGAAGGGTTTTTAAAGGAGAGAAAAGCATTGAACTCTTACGGTCGCTGGAAAATAATTTCGGTGATGACTGCAGCATCATTGATGTTTATTTTCGAGTTTCCAAAAGAGGAATTGCTACCAGAATGTTGTGGATTAATGTTTGTTGGAGGAATTTGGTTGATTTTGAAAATACAAAGGAATAATTTGGTGAGATATATATATGTTTTCAAAATTAAATGTTGAACTTAAGTTTGGAAAAGAAAATTTAGTTAAGTTGGATTAAATAAACGAAGTTTTAAGATTAAAATTTTATAAGTAACTGATTAGTTACTATGGTAAGCAAGTGAATTGAAAATTCAATATTGGATGATGCTGATTTAAATGTGTAAAATAAGGTGCAGAATAAATTCAAATGGACTAAAAATAGTTTATGTTTGGAAATAAAATTTATTGGTTGACAATAAATTTGTGAATGAATAAATGAAGTAATGTTGATATTAATAAGAAGAAGTTGAAGATTTTGATCCGGAAATTGAAATTTAACTTTAAGTGAATAAAGTGAAGAAAATATATTTGAATCTAACTTGAGATAAGTTAAATAAAAATGAAATTGAATTAAATTGGATATAAAGTTGGAAGGAAAAAAATGATTATAATTGTGAAATGAAATTTATACCTTAAGCTAGTAGGTGTTATATAAATAATTTGAATTTGGTTATATGATGAAATGACTCAAATGAGCAATATAAGCTTTTAAGTAAATAAATAGGTTTTGAACCCATATATCGAGAAATAAAAATTTAGTTAAATTTGAATCGAATCAAAATTCAGTTGTGTCATGAAGGATGTTAAATGGAATTAAGTCCTTGCTTAATAAAACTTAAAAGAATGATATGTAATTAGATTTAATTGGAGTTAAGCTAAATTCAGTTGGATTGAAATAAATTCAGCCGAGTATAGATAATATTGAAAGGGATAAAATTCTACTCAAACAAATAAATGTAAATTAAGCAAGTATTGAATTAGAATAAACAAGCTTCAGAAGCTTATAAACGAATTAAAAAGCATTAAAAAAAACATATATATATATATATATATAACCCCTAGTTAAAAGTAAATGTGAATATAATTGATTGTAAATAAATGGGGAAGGGTGAATATTATTAAGTGAATAGTTGTAAAAACTTAAAAAGGGAATAAGTAGACAGAATAAAAGTATTGGTATCCTAAAAAAAAATAAAAAAATAAAAAAAAAGAGAAAAAAATCCAAACTTGTGATATTTAGTAAGATTGAACTCAAGAGAATTACATAAAATGATTTTCAAGATAAATGAAAAGAAAATCAAGTATGGGATTATAATTGGGAGTGTTGTTGAATGAAAATTGAATTGGAATAAAATGGATATGGTATGAAATATAACCAAATCCAATTCAAGCGTAAATTTAATGGTCTTATTATTAATAAATTCAACAGTGAATTGTTAATGTAAATTAAAATTTAAAATGGATAAAGGAATAAACTAATCGAATAAATTAGTGTAATGGTTGGGATTTGACCCAAGGAAAATCAAATCAAAGATTTGAAGGGAAGTTGGTTGAATAAAATAAACTTAAGTTATTGGGTGGAATAATTGGAAAATAAATAAATAAATAACTTAAGTAAATTGTGAGATGGTTATGTTGGTTGTCGAGTATGATAAAATAGTTTAGAATAGAACTCTTTGGATATGAAAGAAATGCAATGGGAGTTTGTGAATAAATTAAAATGGGATGGAATCAAGTATAAATTGAGTGGGAATCAATTTAAATGGTTATAAAGCTTAAGTAATTATTTATTCACACTAATATTGTCGAATTGCATAAGAAAATGGATCGTCTGATCTAAACGAAATTGGATAAAATTCTATGAATTATTAGAAGTGAAATAAAATGATTTTGGAATCAACTGGAATGAATGTGAGGTTGTTTTGCTTAAAATGAATTAAATATAAGCGTATAAGCTGTAAAACACTTCAAGTGAATGGAATGATTTGAGAATTGATTATAAGCAATTGCAATAAATGTAGGTACCTTATTTATGCTTATGAAAATTTTATAACATGCATTTTATGTGAAATTTATGTGTTTATGCCAGTATACCATATGCATTGTTATAACATTTATGTTTTAGCTATTTAAATTTAAGTGAAATGCTATAAACCTTATATGTAGTACTTATATGTTTAAATTGAGTAAGTACAGGTACCGGGAAGCCGTTTGGCTGGATTTGGTTGTACTATTTGCTAAAGATAATAAGCTGCTTGCTTAAAAATGCTAAATAAGGTACGCCTATGCAATAAAAATAGGAAATATGAACTGTTTTGGTTTTTCTGACCGTGTGGGTCGATGTATATATATTTATATCTTTTGTCAAATTGCAAAAGCTCCTCCGTACAAAGGGGACTATGCCAAAAAATTTCGGAAATTTTGGGAGCTAGAAATTTTTTGAAATTTTTTGGAAAATTTTGTTAACGACAAACAAATTCAAATTGGAAACTAAATTAAGCTAATAAATGAAACCAATTTAAAATAATGACATAAATTAGTTATAAATGACAAATAAAATTTAAATATTCAGAGTTAAAGATAAATTGAATTCATATGGAAATGAAAGAATCGATTTGAATAGAAGTGGATATAAATTAAAGTGGTAAAGTGAAAATAAATATAAGAAACATATAAAATGCTTATGTTAACTTAAGTTAGGAATGGTCAATTCTTAATTGGAAATTGAATATTGCAAATATATTCTAAGTTGATATTTGGATGAATATTGATATTTGGTAAGGAAGTCGATAAAATGTTTTTTGGAATGTTATGATTAGATATTAGTGCTAAGAAGGATATGCAGGTAATAAAAAGGGAAAAGAGAATTGATTTTGATTTCAGAAGATAAATTTGAAATGCTCGACAAAAAGGTATGTATTTAATTTTGGTGTGACATTTGATTTGGATTTGGATCGAGCCACTTGGCTTTTTGTTTTCCTTTTGGATTTGGAAGGCCGTAGAGCCATTTTGTAGTTGTACCGAGCTAGTCGCGCAAAGGAGACGCTAGCGAAATTTTTCAGGAATTTAGGGAGTTAGAAAAATTTCGAGAAAATTTTGGTAATTCAAAATTGGTTTTAAGATTAAAACTTGAATGGTGGGGCAAATAGGATTGTTTGCAAACTAGGGAAAGGTTTGGAAAGTTAATAAGAATGATGATGGTCTTTTGTAAAAGATAGTTGGTTGGATGTCGAATTGTTTGGTTTTGAGGATAAGTAAATGAGTATTGGACCATTCTTCCTAACTAGAAATTTCGGGGACGAAATTCTTTTCAGGGGGGAGGAATGTAATGACCTGGAATTTTCAAGCATTAAAATCGAGATATTTAATTGATTTTAAATATTCAATAGAGCAATTTTAACTTGAATTACAAATATTACAATTTATTTGATAATTTAATTATTGAATTGAACAATTTGAAGTTGGGAAATTTATTGAATCTAGAATTTTAAGCCAATTAAAAATAATTTGAAGGCTCGTAAAATTTATATTGATGATAGTGAAGATAGTAAAAGTATTAAAATTGAATTTGGAAGTGGTTTGTTCAGTTTTGAAATTTATATAGTTTAAATTAAATTTAAAAATAGCATTCCGTGGCACAGTCTCGGAATACGACGAAACTAGTTCCATTGGATCCGTCATATTAAATTATTATCGGGTTTCCAATTTCATATTGATCGGAGCTGTTGTGTCAGCATACAGAATATAAACGCGCTGAAATTTAATTGATATTAATCTGATGAAATTTAATTTAAATAGTTGAGCCTTCTTGTATACGCCTCCTTCCTTAGCTTAAAATCGAATCCAAATCGTCTTCCTGCAGTAGCCATTTTCTTCCCCACTTTCTCTTTAAAAATTTTACTTTCCAATCCCCTCTTTCTTGAATTCAAATCGCAGAAAAATAAAAAAATAATGGCCGAACTAATTGTAAATGAAATCACGCTGCATCCTTTTTAATTAGTTCGCCGGTCCCCCTTTTCTTCTCCCAGTACAAAATCGAAAATCGTTCGAAAAAAAAACGAAAAAAATGGGCGATTGAAATCGTGAGATCCAGAAAGGCGAGCGGACGAGGTAAGGAGGAGTTGGCGTTCGATGTTTCGAGTTTTAGGGTAGAATCGAAGCTGCGATCGATTTCATGTAGAAGTGGGGATGCCGCGGTCGCGTTTTGTCGCACGCATTCGTCTGGGGTGGGAGCAAGTTCGAACAAGGCTACAAGTTGAGTCGTCGTCATTTAGCAGAGTCGACCACCAAGGTTCGAGTGCAGCAGTTCGTGGTGATGACCAAGGTGAAGGGGTCGTTTGGGGTAGCGGCTTTGGTCGAGGCTCTGTGGTGCTCAGGTTAGGGTTCGAGCACCTCTGGGCAGCGATGTTGGTCGCGTGCTTTTCGAGCTTTGATTGTGAGGTATCCTCGAATTTTTTTATTAATCTTAATTTACTCATATAAATATTTTTGCTAAACAGTAATTATATAAACAGTAGGTTTTGTAAAAGTAATTTAAAGATTTATGTGTTTACAATAAAATACTGTGGCTGTTATTATATACAAAAATGAGGTAAGAAAATAAAGGGAATTAAAGAAATTTGTAAAATTTAATTATTAGTTGATTTATTTATTTAATGGTAATAAATGGTTTGATAAGTTAAAATATTAATAAATACACATATGTACCTATTTGCATTTACTAGTGAAATTTTCAAATAATGAATTATGGAAATTAATTTGTTCTTAGTCACTTAAAGAAAATTTATAAAAGGAAATTAGTTAAAATCAAATTAATAGATGATTATAGGCTGATCGACTGGATCAAATGTTAATAACTTGTCGATATTTATTCAAGGTTTAATACCACAAGGGAAAACAAGTCAGGATCGTATCGGATTGGCAAAACAAAAAGCAAAGATGAGTTAATCTCACTCAGTTAAATTTAATTTTAAATGATTAAATTTAAATAATTGTTTGAGTGGTTGAATTGATTGTTGTGCTGTAGTATGGTATATTTTGGGATTGATATTTATATTGTGCTAACGTTTGTGGATGCAGGGAAAACAGGTTGGAGGGATCCAACTGGATCCCTCAACATTTATTTAAAACTATTTAATACTCTCTGTTGTGATTATTTGATATTATATGATGAATTATATTGGAATTGAATGTTATGGTTTGATCGGATGTAATTGGGTATAATGAAATTCCAGAAATATATAAATTGGATTGTGGAACGAAAATAAAATAAGTGAATGTGTAAGTAAAATAATTATAGGAAAGTTAAGAATTGAATTGAAAAGAAATAGAAGAAATATGAAAATAATAATAAATAACTTTGAGTATGGAAGGAATTTTGAATAAACCGAATTTAATGGATTGTAAACTTAAGTTATATAAATTAAAGGAATAAAGAATTATTTTAAAATTCAAAGTTTAAATTATTTTAAAGGATTAAGAAGTAATTTGAAAAATCAAGAATTGGTATTCTCTGTTGAAATTATTTATATCATAATTAAGAAATAAAATCTGAAGTTAGTAGATTTTGAAGTAAAAAGGGGTAAATTGGAAATCAATTTGGAAATTGATTCAAGTGTTTGAAATTGAAAATTTAAAGAAAATTGAGAAGAGAAGTATATTTCTCTGGATAGCCAAGTACGTTCAAGTTAATTTTTAAATATAAGTGAAAGCTTGAATGTTGTTTTAAAAAGCATGTTTTAGAAGATTTATTATTTTTAATTTTTTTTAATTCTAAAAGTAAATATTTTCAAATCTATTATCGTAGTAATTATTTAAAATGGTAACTAAGTGTTTAGTTTTAAAAGAGTGAGAACCTAATTTATATTTTCTAAAGTAACCTTATTTTTAACTAT
This sequence comes from Allium cepa, assembly GCA_030765085.1. Taxonomy (NCBI): domain Eukaryota; kingdom Viridiplantae; phylum Streptophyta; class Magnoliopsida; order Asparagales; family Amaryllidaceae; genus Allium; species Allium cepa. The sequence continues at coordinate 828,021,977 of CM060934.1, forward strand.
TCATATAGTATGTATTTTTAGCCAATTATTAAAGCAATCTTAACTTAAATAGTTTAAAGAAAATTCCAAAGTAGGTGTTTTGTTTAATCCATTATAGTCATAATTATTTTAAGGATGATTTGGTATTTTGTTAAAGAGGAAAATCTAGTTATATTTATAAGTTAAACTTACTTTAATTGGTTCTAAGGTATTATTATAAATTAAGTATTAAAGAAATTTTTTCTAATTTATATATTTTACAATTAAGTGTTTTTAAATTCTTTTAAAATCTATAATCTTGTGCTTGGTGATTCCTGTGGAAATAGAAATACTTGAAATTTATTCTGAGAAAGGAAGATAGTTTGAAAACTGTTTTCAAAGGATTTGAAATTGGAAATATATCTTGTGAAGATAATTTGAGGTTAATAAATAATTTGGGAAATTATTTATTGTTGGATGGTTGTTTGTGAATATTAATTGATAGTTAAATCATCGACTATCAATATTGGACAAATGCGTTGATCGTTTCGAAGAGACCGAGATCGAGATTTATTTCTCGAAAACCACTTTGATCCGGTTTGAACGTTTTCTTGAAAAACGATTTTGGATTCGAAGATGGAGCGGTGAAGTGCAAGGGCTAGTCGCTACTAATCCTGAGGATATTTCCAAAATGGATATAGTAGGAATAGTGCCTTCGGTTCCGTTCGAACCCGGGACGGACTTGTATGGATGAATGCTTGTGAAACATTGTCAGGTGGACGATGGGCATTCTAAGGCATATGTTCTTAAAGGTAACGCTTAGCCTCAAGCCTCATCAAATGGGAATGACTGAAAATCAGGGGTTATGCAGCAAGGCTAGGTGGGTAGCACCCAAGCAGGGTGAGGTCATTCCAGTCTAGATGTCCCTTTTCATTTCGGCTTAGTGGGCATTGCTGATCCCAACCGCGGGGTGATCTCACTCGGGATTATCTAGTGAGGGGTAGTCCCGGCCTTGTGTTGCAGGGGAGCGGGCGTACTCCTCAGTACGGTGATCTAGGACCCGTACTGTGGCAGGTGGTACCCCGGTGCCTAGTCATTAGTTGGAAATCCATTCTCCCTACGAGCCTTGTACGGGTTTTGTTTGTATTACCCACTCTGTGGCTAGTAGCTGGAATTTAATATATGTAACAATTTCGGCTATTTTATAAGTATTTGTAAATAGACCCTATCATAATATCAGAGAATTTCTATAAAAAGTGTTTTAGCTATTGTAGGGTAAAAACCCGACATGTTTATTTGTGGCGTGGTCTTACGAGATGCTTTTGTTTTCAAAGGATTTTTGAAACTTTAATAATCAATTGGGTGTGATTTTCTCACGCTGGTATTCCAGACTGACTCGAGTGTTATTTAACTGTAATGCTCGGGTCAAACCGAGTATTATAGGATACATGATTTGATGCTGTGGAGCTCAGGAGACGAGCTGGATGACGATACGTATTTCCGTACTTGTTTATGTATATATATTCCGCTGTGTTGAGTTGTTGTGTATCCATTGTATGCTATTGATGTTGAATTGTGATTGTTGTACTCTGATGATGTAATATATATAAACAAAGATATTTGATTTTGAGTAAAGGCCATTTATTATCTATTATATTTTATTCCGCTGCGATGGTTAGATTCTGTTGTTGATTTCTATTTTCTTCTTTTACCTCTTCTTCTTTAACCCAAATGGTTCGTATTTCTGTACAACTTGAGTTGATTTAGGTAGAATAGTGTTAACTCAAGGGGTACGGATTTGCGGGCTGTTACAAAAATGTTGGGTATTTTGTAAAGTAATAAATGATGTAATTTGTGGTAATACGTGGTAATAATGTAAACTTAAATTTAGGTATTACGTTAATGTATATTTAGGTAATATGCGGTAAGAATGTAAATTTTATTCATAGAGTGCTAATGGATTTTATAAAAAGAATGAAATCAAGATGAATAAATAAATTAGGAGTATAAATTTTAATAAATGTGTGCATTGATTTATAGTAGGATTTAAAAGGCAATTAATAATTTAAAGGTTGATTTATTAAGAAAACAATGTGTAATGGATGGAAATGGAATAAGTGTAGTGTAATGAGAGTTGTTGTAATAATTATTTGTAAAGAATTAACTTACAAATATTACAAAATGTATAATGGTGACAATTGGTGTTATTACCAATTTAACTGATCAATTTCAAATAAAGGTCAACAAAATGTTACATTAATGTGGAATAAACCATAATTGTAGCGTGAACGTAATAAAAAGAAATAGAAATGTTAATTGTATTCATAATGTAATGATTGCTTTAATAGTAAGGAGTGAAAATCAAAATAAAAGAATATAAATGAAGAAGTTTTGTAAAAGAGTAAAAATATGTTTATTTATTTGAAATGTTAGTTAGTTAAAAGATTGGTTGTAGAGATGAGTAACTATTATTTAGTGAGAAATGTGTAATTACTATTTATATCTAATAGTGTAAATATGTTTAAATTACTATTAAATAAGAAAAAATTGTTTTACTTCTTATTACATTCATGTAGTCCATTTTAAAACTTAATCAACTGAAATGAATGTAATTGAAAATTTCTAATTAATAGGAGAGAGAATACTAATTGTAAATTAATAGGTGTAATTAAAAGCAGCTTATGTTTTGTGAAAATATAAGGAAAGTTTGGGTTCAACGAAAAAAAAACATTTACATCAAATAAAATGAAGGTTTCATCTGTGAATGTAGGTTTAATTAAATTAAAATGAAGAATAGAAAGATTGATTTTAAAGAAAGAAATATATGCCTATTTGAACTGTGTTTTAGCTTACAGACTGATTACAAGAATAGGAAAATAATCTATTTATTACTCTTGTGTATAAACAATAAATTTATAACTGTTTTAAAATTTAACTTTGTAAGTAACTGCAATTATTGTAATTCAAATGTTTCAATTAAAAGGAAAGGAAACGTTGATTGCAATTAATAGATTTAATAAAAGAAACACACGTTTTGTGTTAAACAAAAGGGTGTTTCAATGGTAATAAGAGATCATTTGGGAAAAACAAATCAAATGTTTTCATTTTTAAGGTAAGTGTAAAAATTTATTATGCGTCGACAAAAAAACCTAAATGCGTAGAAATTCGAATATTACTTGAGTTAATGAAGTTAATTTGGTTACGTTTCAAAAAAAAGTTTGAATTTCAAAATCTTTTATTATTAATTGTTTCACGAACGTTTTAAAATAGTTACCTTACTATTAATACTTGTTCCATTTATTTCTCCATCTGTTTAATACCTGAGCACTTTTAGGTTGTATTTAAATTCTTGCCACCTAATTTTCACGTATACAATATTCTACTTTCGTTTGCAAACTTTTCCATTCCTACGTACATTTCCTTATGCATTATTAATACCCGAAGCTTTAATAATAAAACATGGCATTTATTTTTGGCCCTCAACATTCATTTCCTAATTATAAATAACCTACATTTTATTTCTTCTTTCTCCTAACACCTCATATTCAAAAGCTCTTATTCTTGCAAATCCAAAAGCATTCTTTTATAAAAATGATTTTTTTTCATTTTCGTACACTTCCTGTCCTCATCTTAGTTGTTCTTCAATCTTTTCCTGAAGCCTCATCTTGAGAAAACGTAAGTATTAAAATTTGTTTATTTACATATATTTTTAACGCGTACTAATTTTTATTTTAATAATATATCTTGTAACATGAATATCTTTTGCATATAAACTTTGATTCACGAGCGATTTCTTCTGTTGGTTCAAATTTATATTCCGGACAACTTGAAATTGATTTAGTTGAATTTGGAGATTGTTGAGTTTTGCGCTTATGTTTGGATTTTTATGGGCTAAAATCAAAGGTAGGTGTTTTAACCCACTCACAACTTCTAAGATTTCTTATGTTTGTTAAATTCATTTATGATGTGATTTGAAATTTATTTATAGCTGTTTGGCATATATTTCATCATTATCTCAGTTGATTTGCATTTATTTAATTAACTTGTTATTTAATTTATTATTGCATATAAACTTCCAGTTAAATTATTATTTAATTTATTTTGCATAATAAACTGCCAGTAAATGCCTGTTATTTATTACCTGTTATATATTGATGTATTGTTTGAATTGGATGATGATTGTGATAAATGGATGTATGATTTTACGATGGATGAATGGATTCTGTATTTTATATTGTATAAACTGCAAGTTACTATGCATTTTCATTTCATTCGGGATTGCGGGTTGAAATGATACATAACCGTAATTTTTATTTTAAATTACGGATTGAAATGATAAATATCCGTATCACTTGACCATGGGATAGAAATTTTTATACAGACACCGCGGTATATATATAAAAATATTTTGAAATGATTTTCTATGGTTTCATAAAGAAATATATATATGGTTTTATGAGATATTGATTCGGATATTTGATAAAGGTTATTTTATATATAGTTAAATTCTTGGTTTTAAGCTATGTATAAAATTATTTAAAGTATGAAGTAAGTTTAATAATAAAGTTGATTTTATTAAAATTTATTATGGATAAGTGTTTACTTACATTCTAACATAGAGTTGATATTGATTTTTATAAATCAAAGTTGAGAAGATAGTTTTGAAATTGATTTGAGATTTTATTTAATTAAGATCTTATTGAAATTTAGATTTAAGAAGAACATGGTGTTATAACTAAATTCAGGTTTAAGATGATTTAAGTGAATATATCTAGTCTAAATAAATTGAGGAATATTCAATTATTGAATTTGAAAGTTTTATTTAAAGGATTCTGGATTATTTAAGTAAGTATTTCAAAACTAAATAATAGTAAAGTGAATTTGGCATATATATATGAATTAAAAATTTAGTTTTGAAATGGTGGAATATTTAAAACTTTGAAATATACGAAAATTTAAATGGTTTACCTGGGAATTCAAATCTGTATATGGAATTGATTTGAGAAATTAAAAAGCAAATTTACTTTATAAAGTAATTTATTATTAAACCATTTAAGTATTGAAAATTTTGTTTCGAAGCTATGGGTTTAAGGTATATATATTTGAAAGTACTATGATTTTTGAAAAAAGATATATTTGAAATAGAAATGATATCATATTGATTTGGGTTTTAAAATAGGAATGGTATCGTAAATATATGGTTTTGAAATGGATATTTTATTCTGGTTTTAAAGTATAAACTATTTTGAAGAGACCGCGGTGTTATAATAACGATTGGTTGTTAAAGAGACCAGGATCGGAAGTTGTCATACTCTCTGCCAACTCCGAAAACCACTTTAATAACCGTTTATACGGTGGAGATTCCAGAATGAAGTAGGATGGCGGCGGCGTTTCCTTTGAGGTAAATATGTGGGCCCAACTCCCGTGAGTTGGCATAAGGTGGCTAAAACAGGAGCGATCGACGGGTTAAGAAGATAGCACCTTTTATCGGACACATCCCTTCGCTATTCTACTCTGACTTTGGATTTTTCGGTGGCCACTTTTGATTTTTGATTTTGGGTTGTTGTTTAAGGTGGGCGGTAGTAGTTGCTACGCGTTACCACCGATCCGGAAGCGTAATTGGTATATATACCCTGACATTGCCTAGTTGTGCCGTGTCACCTACCCTAGCGCACCTTACACGATTTTGGTTTTGTACCATACCTATGGAGTGCCCTCTGACGACGCCCAGTACGAGGGAGATTACAGTACTATATAGAATTTGGGAATACACAAATGTGTTAAGGTGAAAAATGTAAAGCCTTAACGCTATTTAAAAGTAAGTTTATTTTACAATTAGACACTATTATAATAGCGAAATATACTACATAGTAAATAGTTTAACGGATCCTTAAGAGATGTGAATCCCGAGCATCTCCTGAGTTACTGCACTCATATTTATTTCTGTTGATTTAACTTACATAAGATCTTTTAGTTCTGACTCGAGTGTTTTGTCTTTTCAATTCGCTCGGGTCAGCCTGAGTATTTCAGGATTCGAAGACTCTAGCTCTGGAGGACGAAGACGAAGATTTTATTTCTATTACCTATTATTTTATTCCACTACACTATTGTATTCTGCTGCATTATTGATATTCTATGGTATGTATAACTCTGATATATATTGTAAGTAAAATTAAATATTTTGAAAAACAGCTTCATGAACTGTTTATATTTGATTATTATATTTTATCTTTCCGCTGTGAGATTCTGTTTGTTTTATTTCTTTCTTTTTTTACCCCATAACAATCCGCCCTTCCGTATGGTTTGAATTGGCACGTGTGTCGATTTAAAGCGTGCGAAAAGGCGGTATGTTACTGGAAGGCAGCCTATTTTCGTCTATAAATAGAGAGGCAAGGGAACAGTTAAAGAGACCATTTTTTGTGAGAACTCCAGAAAGACTCTACCATTTTCATCATTCGCTTTCTTTGAGCTCAAACTTGTGTTGAAGTTGCTCATCTACGGATTGTATTTATATTCAAGTATTTGAAAAAAGCAATAAAGATCACATTAAAGTGGACGTAGGCAATTACGCTGAACCACTATAATTCCGGTGTTCTTGTTTCTGCTGTTAGTTTTGCATATTTTCCTCTTTTTTAATTTACTTCTTCATTAATCTCTCTACACAAATCTATTCTTGGGTGTTAGTGACCAATTCTGGTGCTTTCACTGAGAATAACATTCGCAGGCTGTTAGGATCTACATTGTCACTACTGGATTGAAGAAATCCCCCAAAGAAGATCCATGTTCATTCACAAGAAGTTCATAGATTCTACTCAGAGTTCCGACCGATAACTCTACAATGGAAATACAACATACCAGATCAGCCACCCATAATGCGGATGTCAACGAGACCACTAGCATCAACAAGTGGGACCCAACAATCAACAAGCTAATCCAGGTGTAGGGACCGCCACCGTCCTAAACCAAATAGAAGTTGTCACTAGAATAGAGTTCAATGAGATGATAGAAAACTCATGGAAAGCAGGAGATAGCTTAATGAGCAGATTCAAGCTAATTTGCCAATCTTATGACCCAGCTTACTCAACAACAATATCAAAATACTGGAGGAAGTCCTGCTACCTACTCATCATCTGACAGCTCCTCTTCGTCTGATGAACATATCAGGCGTAGATGCCGTAGAATTGAAACAGCGCAAACAGGTGCAGTAGATCAATCCAACAGGAATGGTCTAGGTTCCTTACCTGGAGCCGTGGCCCCTCACTTGCACCTAGGAAACCGCTCTCAAGTTGGAATGGGAAATTTAGGATTTGGAGCGCGAGTGGAAGATGACCGACCGACTCACCAAGCATGCAATGAAGCAGGTCTCTAGGACACTCGTTTGGGAGATCACCTATAAAGGAGGCACCAGCTGTGACGGTCACACAGGACGGAGTCCAACTTGCCACTATTCATCCAGACCCTAGATTTGTTTGCCATAGCCAAACAGCTAATGAGGGAAAATCAGGGCTTATCCAACGATGATCGGGGCATAGATAGAAGTCATACTCCATTCACAGATGCTATCCTACAGGTTGAATACCCCCAGAAGTTTAGTATGCCGACTATTCCAGCATGTGAGGGGAAGATTGATCCCCGATAATGTAATGAGATATGAGTGGATGATGGACTCGGTTAGGGCAAATGATGCGACTAAATATATATGTTTTCCAATAACCCTATTTGGAATCGCTACAATGTGGTTCACCAGACTTCCTCTGCGATCGATCTCCAGATTTGATGAGTTAGCGACAAAATTTATGGAGAAGTTCAAAACCCATACTACTTGCCTAGAGGACGTAATGTATTTATCCAGTGTAATCCAGGCTCTAGGGGAGTCCTTAAAGGAATATTTGCAAAGATTTCACATTGATGCTACTGAAGTTAGCAACCTGAATGACCACGCTATCCTCATGGCTGTGATATAAGGGGTAGATCCAGACTTGGAGTTTGGTGATTGGCTGACAGGAAAACCTCTGGCTACCCTGGAACATTTTTATTCAAAGGCGCACCAATTCATGAGAAGGGAGGAAGCCATGTGGACGAAGCGAGGCAGTGCACTAATGCTTGGAAAATAGACAGTGCAAAGCAATATTGCAGTAAAACAGCCGGCGTCAATTCTAGATAGGTCCAGGTTAATGTTTAAAATAAGCCTGAGCAGTCTAAAGGATCCGGAGGGTGAAATTCTGAAAGGAAGAGGGAAGCCCGAAAGTGGAAACCAAGGATCCCGACCTACAACGAATACACTCCTTTGAACACATCTCTATAGAATATTTATTTGTTAACTTGTAACACCTTCCAATACCGAAAGCCACGCCCAAAAGAATCCACTGATGAACAAAAGCTGACTGGGAAGTACTGTCGGTTTCACGAGACCTACGGGAACAACACTAAGGAATGTAGACACCTCCGTGATTTTGTAGAAAAACTGATTCAACAAAAGAAGTTACAACAGTTTGTTAAGAATCCGTAGGAAGGCGGACAAGGAACATCTAACACCGGTTGCGGGCAAGCTCCACGTCATCCCGAGGAACTTGCTCGGACCATAGGTAGACTAATCATAAACACGGTAGTCGGTGGGCCTCATCTAGCAGATAAGAGTTGGCAAGAAATGGAACGCTATGTTAATTCCTTGAAACATGAGGACTTTGAATGCTGCTCGAACTCGGAAGATGGGACTCCAGTGAAACTTCAATGAATGATGCCGGATGATATAGTGTTCAGAGGTAGAGATGCCGATTAGGTGGAGTCACCTACCATTGACCCGGTGGTCATCTCGGCCATGACTGGGCCAGTGTTTGTGAGAAGGATATTAATTGATTGTGGGAGTTCTGTTAACATTATATTCAAAAAGGCGTACGATCAAATGAAGATGGGGATGAAAGATCTAAAACCATATAAAGTACGTATTCATGGTTTTAATGGTGCAGTAACTGATGCGATAGGTTTTGTTGAATTACTGATTGAGTTAGGAGAAAGTGAACGTAGGAGGGTACAGATCCTACTGTTCATCGTTTTGGATGTTGATCCCCATATAATGTTTTTCAGGGCCGACCGGCCCTGGCGGATTTTAGGGCAGCTTTGGCCCCGTGGTGTTTGACTTTGAAATTTATGACTGATAGAGGAGTTGGTGTAGTGCATGGCGATCAAGCGACTGGTCGTGCATGTTATGTGGTTGAGCTAAGAGAGGCCCAACAAAGAGAGAGGGGAAAGGTTGCGAACGACTCTGTCCGCATCCACATTACTCAAAATTGACAAGTAATGCTCAAGTCTTAGCTTGAGCAGTAGAGTCGGATCTACAAAGACATAGATCCGAGAGACGATGATGAAGAACCTAAGGAGTCTAAAGCAGCATCGACTGAATTGACGATTGACATTCCAGTCAGCTATGACGACCCATCACGGGTGTTGAAGATTGAATCACAACTCAGCCCCTCGATGACTGAGGATCTTGCTGATTTCCTTCGAGTGAATCTGGATGTTTTCTCTAAGATACATTCTGATATACATAGGATTTTTCCCACCATAGCTAGTCATATGTTGAACACATACCCGAAATACGTGCCGATGAAGCATAAAAGAAGGGGTATGGACCCGAAGAGGTCCGCTGCTCTCAGAGAGGAAGTGGAAAAACTCAAAGCCAATGGGTTCGTCCGCAACACCCTCTACCTACAATGGTCTCTAACACCATACTAGTGAGAAAAGAAAATGGGAAATGGAGGACCTGTGTTGATTATTCAGCCTGAACAAGGTATGCCCTAAGGACAGTTTCCCTTTATCTAGAATTGACTAGCTGGTTAACTCAACAGTCGGACATGAGTTATTGTCATTTATGGAGGCATATTCGGGATACAATCAAATCTTGATGCACATTCCAAATCAGGAACACACCAGTTTTGTCATAGATGTCGAACTGTATTGTTATGTGGTGATGCCTTTTGGGTTGAAGAATGCATGAGCGACTTATCAGTGCTTGGTAAATTGGATGTTTAAAGACCAAATTGGTTGAACAATGGAAGTCTATGAGGATGACATGCTCGTGAAGTCATGGCAGTCAAACGACCACACTCGAGACTTAGCGGATATGTTTGATATACTTAAATACTACGGAATTAAAATCAATCCACTAAAGTGTTCATTTGGTGTTTCATCGGGAAAGTTTTGGGCTTTATTTTCAATGCATAGGGAATTGAAGCTAATCCAGAAAAGATTTAGGCTATTCGAGACGTACAAGCGCCCAAAACTATAAAGCAAGCACAAACCCCGAATGGAAAGGTCGCCGCGTTGAGTCGATTCATATACAGAGTGACTGACAGGTGTATTCCCTTCTTCGATGTGATAAAGAAAGGGAAGAGAAATTTTGGATGGACGCCCTACTGTGAGGATGCATTTCGAGCTCTTGTAAAACATTTGGAAGGTCTCCCGGTTCTGTTAAAGCCTGTAGACTATAATGTGTTATATGTATACTTAGCTGTTAGCATGCCATCAGTACGGCCTTGGTTCGCGAGGAGGACCGAATTCAAAAGCCAGTGTACTATGTCAGTAAACGTCTAACGGGGGCAGAGAGAAATTATCCTAAAATTGAGAAGCTAGCCTACAGTTTAGTGATTGCATCACGCAAGCTTTGTCCATGTTTTCATGCGCACCCGATCAGTTTTTATACCGATCAACCTCTATGTAGGTTCTCCAATGACCAGAAACCTTTGGAAGGTTGTTAAAGTGGAACATTGAGTTGAGTCAATTCGATATCACCTACTTGCCATGGAAGGCTATCCAAGGGCAGGCGCTAGCGGACTTTATTACATAATTCACCATATTAGACGAGCCAAATAGTGATGATGTTATTCTCCTCATTCGATGGAAACTATACTCCGATGGGGCATCCAACAATGGTTGTTCTGGGGCAGGTGTTATTCTTGTAGCTCCTGAAAATCGATCAATTTGTTATGCTTTGAAGCTAAATTTCCTAGCTACGATTAATGAAGCCGAGTATGAAGCATTGATTGCTGGCTTAAAACTTACCAGGGAACTTGAAGTAAAATCGGTTGAATCTTTTGTGACTCACAATTGGTGGTGTACCAAGTGTGGGGAGACTATCAAGCGAAGGGGTGGAGACTTTCCCCATACCTTTCTCGGGTTCAAGAGTTGTTGGTAGACCTTGAATATTATGATATTTCACACATCCCATGTAAACAAAATGGGGAACCAATTCATTGGCAAAATTCACAAATACTTGTAATGCACAACAAATGGGCTTGGTTCTCGTCAAAATCTTACATGCGTCGAGTACAAACAATATGGAAGTAGATTTTGTGTTAGAAACGAAAACTAAGAGGGAGTCGTGGATAAGCCCATTCAAAAAATAACTATTACATGGGACTTTGCCCGAGGGAAGGAACGAAAGATGACAAGTCATTCACAAAGCTTCGTGGTACATAACGCAGGATGAAATAATGTATCCGAAAGGATTCTCAGTTCCCTTACTTCGGTGCATTGCCCACGACGAGATAAAGCGAGTCTTCAAAGAGGTTCATGAAGAAGAGTGTAGAGACCATACTTGCGGGCAGACACTAGCGAAAAAGATCCTCCGCTATGGATACTATTGGCCAATCGTGAATAAGGACGCTGTGGACCATGTAAGAAGGTGCTATAAATGTCAAAAGTATGAAAAAATCCTCGAGAGCTCCCCCGACGGAACCCACACAAATGGTTATTCCTTGGCCATTTGCAATATCGGTGATCGATATTATCAGTTCCTTCCCGATCTCCAAAGGTGTGGCAAAATATGCAATTGTTGCGGTCGATTACTTTACCAAGTGGACGGAAGCAGAGCCCTCAACTACAGTCACCACCAAAAAGCTCATTAATTTCTTTATGCGAAACATCACATGCCATTTTGGCCTTCCATGAACTATCACTACGGAGAACAAAACTCTATTTGAAAGTAGGGAGTTCAAAGAGTTCTTCCAAAAATATGGTATTGAGAAAAGGTTTGCGGTAGTCACTCACCCTAAAGCTAATGGACAAATTGAAGCCATAAATAAAATAATCAAATCAATGTTGAAGAAACGTTTGTAGAAGGCCAGAGGTAAGTGGGCGAATGAGCTTCCGACAACACTCTGGGCTTAGAAAACCACCTAAAAGTCCACGATTGGCCATACTCCATTCATTTTGGCATACGACACAGAAGCTGTTATACCCGTGAAACTTAAACTTCCTTCTCATCGGGTAACTCATTATGATCCTAAGATGAATCAGGATCTCTTACTGGAATCATTGGACTTTGTCGACGGAAAACATATAGAAGCTGATTTAAATGCGGCTGTATATAAGCATCGAGTCGCTCAATATCATAATGAAAAAGTTCGACCGAGAATCTTTGATGTGGGTGATCTCATTTTGAAGCGAGTTTTTCCGATCCCATTATATATGAATCCCACATAGGAAGGTCCATACGTCATCGAACGGAAGCTTGGAGAAGAAACTTTTAAGCCAGTGACCATCGATGGAAAAACTCTTCCCCGAGCATGGAATAGAGAGCATTTGCGCCGTTATTACACTTAGCCTATTTCTTTTGAATTTTAGTAGAAATTATTTTCAGTACACGTTTCTTTTGTTGTTCTTTGTTTTTGGCATGTAATAAGACAATCCAGCTTATTTCTATTTGTTATGATCAATAAAGGCTTGAAGCCATTTTTCTATGAACTGATGATGTTATGTGCATTATAATTCCATGGCAAAAACTAAATTGCATTATTCTGTCCGGCATATGAACACACACAAAAAATTAAAAGTCAATTGATAAAATAAAAATCTCTAAGTCCCCGGAGCGTGGACTAGAGTACTCTGAGTCCTCGGAGCAAGGACTAGAGCATAAACGATCCAAAATCTCTAAGTCCCCGGAGTAAGGACTAGAGTACTCTGAGTCCTCGGAGTGCAGACTAGAGTATAAACGATTCAAAAATCTCTAATTCCTTGGAGCGTGGACTAGAGTACTCTGAGTCCCCGGATTGCAAACTAGAGTATAAACGATTCAAAAATCTCTAAGTCTCCAGAGCATGGACTAGATTACTTTGAGCCCCGGAGTGCGGACTAGAGTATAAACGATTAAAAAATCTCTAAGTCACCAGAGCGTGGATTAGAGTATTCCGTGTCCTCAGAGTGCGTACTAGAGTATAAACGAATTAAAAATCTCTATAAACGAATTAAAAATCTCTAAGTCTCCGGAGCATGGACTAGAGTACTCTGAGTCCCCCTATTACGGACTAGAGTATAAACGATTCAAAAATCTCTAAGTCCCCAGAGCGCGGACTAGAGTACTCTGTATCTCCGAAGTGCAGACTAGAGTATAAGCGACTTAAAAATCTCTATGTCCTTGGAGCGCGGACTAGAGCACTCTCAGTCCTCGGAGTGCGGACTAAAGTATAAACGATTCAAAAATTTCTAAGTCTCCGGAGCATGGAATGGAGTGCTTGGAGTCCCCGGATTGCAGACTAGAGTATAAACGACTCAAAAATCTCTAAGTCTCCGGAGTGCGGACTAGAGTACTCTAAGTCCCCGAAGTGCGAACTAGAGTATAAATGACATTAAAATCTCTATGTCCATAGAGTGTGGATTAGAGTACTCTGAGTCTCCGGAGTGCGAACTAGAGTATAAACGATTTAAAAATCTTAATTCCTCGGAGCACGGACTAGAGCATTCAAAGTCCCCAGAATGCGGACTAGAATATTTACAATTCAAAAAATTTCTAACTCACATGGAAGCGGACAAGAGCTTATGTAACCCACAAGATTTCAAATTTCGACTACAAGTTAGGAAATAAGCTAAGCAGTGAGAATCGTGAAACACAAAGAAACAAATTTTATTCACTAATCCAAAATAAAGTTCAATTACAACTTTTCTCAAGTTTGGAGCAAAAGATTATTCACAACGGCTATAAAATAAATAGAAACAACTACATGATCCGAATTCATTCGGGATGAACGAGGCACGACCAGATAGCTATCTTTTTGATTTTCTTTCTCCTTCTTCGGCCTCTCCGAAGGCTCCTCACCCAAGCGTTTTCTCTTGGACGCCATGATTCCTAGTGAGGTGATGCCCGAAGAAGGAGGATGAAATTCCAGTGGCGCGGTCCCACCAGGGAGAATGACCTTCAAAGGCCTGTTCATAGGATCATCAAGTTCCACCACCTGAGGCTCAGCCATAATTTCATCTTTCTTCTTCCCTTCTTCCATGATTTGCTCCTCCATGCTCAGTTTCGAAGTGTGTTCAGAGGCGTCCGTGATTTCAACCTCATCATGTTCTTCTACAGGTGAGGGATTCTCGAGTTTGTCCTCATCGAGCACCCCGATCATTTGAGCATCGGGTTCGGAAGTATTCCCAATGTAAGATGCCTCTCCCAATTTCTCTTCCTTCTCCATGGTGACATCGCTCCTTGGAGTTGGTTCGGGATCAGAATGGCCTACACAAAGTTATAAAAGACAAATGTTAGAATACGTCTATTGTTCGTCAAAAGCGATGGTCCTTTTAGCCCTAGAAAGAAAAATTGTGTACCGGCTTCCGTTTGACTCTTGGCTATTTTAGGAGTCTCACCCTCTGGAATAAGGGAAAGAACATGAACATCAAGGCTAGGTTTCTCTGGGTCGTAACCAACATGTTGTTCGAAAGGATCGAGTGATGAGCAAGTAGCCGGTTAGGCGAAAAAAGGAACTGGAGACTTTGTTCCGGATGGGACAGCAACGTCGTCCTTCCCTTTCGATGAGGAGGAATATCTTCCGTACAGGGCTTTGGCTGCAGATAAGTCGAAAGGCTCATTTCCTCGGAGCACTTCCTTCATGAGAGAATCCTCATCAACCTCTTCAGTGCCGAGCTCCACTCGTTTAATTTTTACTAGTGTATCCCATGCTTCGGCTAATGATTCGAGGTAACCCTCGCCTAGAAAAGATAGATCTCGATGCATGAGAACTCGAGCGTTGTATTCAGCAATAAGCGAATCAAATAGACATTCAATTTCTTCTTTGCATGCTTCAGCAGCTGCCTCGAGATGAGAATGGATTACTATCAGCGCCATTCTATTACTCTCTTCGCGGGTTGCATCCTTTAACATTTCAGCTTTAGAAAGCTCCTCATCGAGCTTCGTCTTTAAGAGTCGGGTTACGACAATTTCCTCACAATATTGCAAAGAATCTTCCTGTGGAACTTTCTTCTCTTCTTTCTCTTTGAGCAGCAGCACCTCCATTTCTTTAACTCGCTGAACGAGGAAGTTCTTTTCTTTCTATATGGAGTCCTTTTCTAGGGCTAGAGCACCACTGCACTGAACTGCCTTACAGACGGCTGACTGCCTTAGCTGTTTCTTAAGAATTTCGCTGGGGAACCTCAAGTTGAGATTTTTACAAGGAAAGCTCTTCGTCCTAGGCTTTAATAATATCTTTATCATGGATGGCTTCAATTTTCAAGTGATCGATTTCATGCTGACATTCCATAGAATCTTCTGAAACATTTTCTGCCAAATGAACAAATGCATCGTGTTGGATATACACATCATCATTACAGGCGATAGCGCTTTGTTTGACATTCCCTGCAATTGGGTAAATCGCAGGAAGAAATTTCAGCCCACTGAAGCATATCTTTGGAAATGTGGCTTTAAGCTCGGCTAATCTTTCGGCTATCAACGGATCTTGTGCAGAAACTGGAGGAGTTAGCTTAGTCGGAGTCATCAACTTCTTACGGGGCTCACGAGATCGTTTAGTGCTAGACAAGCCGGAATGTTGGTCACAGAGAGCTTCAGATTGAGATTCCCTCTGAGCAGATTTCTCCCAGTTGTGGTTTGAATAAGGAGGAGGGTCGTCGAGATATAAAGAGTGGCTATAAGTTTTTCTTCGGGAAGATGAAGAATCTCTGGGATGGTAATCTCTTTCGCCGCCATCATCTCTGTCTTCACGTCTACTTGATCTCGAATCTCGATTGGAGTGGTGGAAGATATAGGACTAGCGAAGGAAGTCAAAGCCATGTGTGCGCCCCATATCACCTACACATAAACCAAGCGAAGGCGAGTTGCTGAGAATCGCATGATTGCTTAAACTTTAGTGTAGTATAAAGTGTGAGTGTGCATGTGTGTCCTATTATTTCCCCCCGATGTACCAGTTTCTTCTGCTTTACTTATTGGGGTTTTCTCTTCGTGTTGACAAGCCCGATCGCCTCCGTCGCCTCTCATGGGTGAATTAAGTTCCATATCCCTTGGGTCGTTGAAACTGTAGTTCAGTCAGTCATCGAGGATGGTCAGGTCTGATAAACCTTTTGATGAACTCTTTGGATAATGGGGAGATGACTCTTTCTCAACCGGACCAATTGTAACTCTTGAGGTTCCGCCCACTATTTTCTTTCTTAGTTTGCAAGCTAATTTCTTTTTCCCCCTCGAAGGAGGGGGCGGTTCATTTATGCCGGGTACATTAGTCACCGGTGCTGAATCGGGACTTATATTCTCATCAGACGCTCCTAGCACCCCGGCCTCTTTGATTTCACCTTCCTCAGATGTGTCGGGGGCCCCATCGGTAGGAGGCACCGAAGGCCCGACCTGCTCCTTTATTTTCCCATCACATATCCGATTGTAGTGGCGCTAGTTGGGAGACTAGTTTGACGACCTTCTAACAACAATCCAAACTTTAAGAGCAATTTATTTGAAATAACAGATTTGATCTCCCAATCTTCCACGGGAATGGATGGAATGGCCTCAAGCCTCAGAATACCCGGTGCCTTCGGGACGTAGGGTGATACGTGTAAAAGTTGAAAGAAGTTTATAAAGAATGCACTTCGTGCCTTAGACAAGTATTAGTCCAGAAATGAAACTTACTCCCTTCCAGCCATCTTTTCGCAAAGCTAGGGAGGCGACGTACGTACGTAAAACCCTTCCCGCTTTTACTGGGAAAATTTACTCCATGCCCCGTCAGGATCTGACACTTGGAGTATGGCTCAAGGAATATGAAAGATGGACCATCAGACTGTCTTTTGAAACAATAAATGTAGCGGATATCACCGGGATATGGAGCCTGAATAAGATGCTCATGAAGAGAATATAAGTGCCATAAATGAATGCATGACTATTGGGATGTAGCAGTGGCAGAGCGATCCTGATATACAGTAACACTTCTCGAAGAAAGGGGTCGAAAGGTGGCACACTACCAACCCAAGACATGGATTTGTTGCATGTTGTATATCCAACTGGGTGAAGGTGAGGCCGATCTTGCCCCGATGGAACTAAAACGTCGTCGAAAGGGATTCCATGAATTGTACACAACCGACGAAGGCCGGCTTCATCGATTTTTGGAGCTTGTGAATCAACAAGATTATCCAGGATAACTGCTGCATCTGTAACGTCAGGAGTCGGGCCCATTGCAACAGCGAAGGGATGCGGAAAGCCCGGTGTTGAAGTTGTCAGTGGATTCAAAGTTTCTACTACCTCCTGCCAAGAACTTGGCTCAGGCTTATTGAAAACTATACCAGAGCTGGATCTTATGGACATCTTCGATGAGCGTTTAATATGGGTAGATACCTGTTTGAACTATACTTGAAAGACAATCGATATTATATATAATGGCAAAAATATTCTCCCCGTGTGGTGTGTGGACTAGTGCAATCATTCAAGCATGAATATAAAAGAATTAAAGATTTAACAACCGATGAAGTGTGATTAAACATTAAACTATCATCTACAAATACCGTCATCGCTAATCGTCCCTGAGAGCTTGTCCTATGTTCGGTAGTAGGGGTCTTGAAATCAAATATTGGCCTTATATGTTGAAGTCTGTTATTTGCTTTTGTTAAGTTGAACTCACGTTTGTAGTTCTTAAAACTATGGAGTTATTAGTCCAAACCAGTTCCATATGCTCATATGCTTAAGTTCTTGTCATTATTCATTGTTCTATGGTTAGGCGTGGAAGTATGTAATCTTGACATATGCTGTGTTTGAGTGGAGATGGTTTTGATTATCAATGTCGATCCCAAGGCCCAAAGCCGACTGTCTCTCTAAACCTACGTACCGAACAACTCATCAACAAGCTATAGAACAACCCCCTAGACCAATGATACCGACCCACTCATTTTCCTCACCAACACTCTGTCGTCACCAAATGGCCTGTTGGGGATATACTGAACCCCACTTCCTCGGTATACCGAACCCTCCTTATGGACTCTCACCGGGCCATAACGCAACACTCAAATGACCAAACCACACTCACTCCCTAATCACTGAAGGCCTTACCATAGCATGCACCGAGCCACTCCTTCTTAGAATACAGATTCACTCTATTACACAATCTCGGCCGACCCGTGACCATTCAGAGTATCAAACTCCATCTCCTCACAAAATTAAAGACTCCCTCTCTCTTCCCCAAACTCTCCACTTACCTTGCACATACTATCACAATAATTACCACTCTCATCTCGTTCCCATCAAGAAAGAGAGACTACGCATGTAGCTCGGATCCAAGGCAAGTTTGGAGGAACGGGGGTAAGGCAGTTATGCTAAAATCCAGATCCTTACCTACAAGGTTAGTTGGGGTTAAGGCATGTGCACTCTGAGACTCGAAGTCAAGAGGATGTTGGAAGGTCTCTGAGAAAACAGTGGAAAGGTGAGAGAAAAAGAGTGGTCGAAGTTTTGAAGAAGGGGGTTTCTTTGTTCGAGTAGAGCAGAGATGAGAAGTTGAGGAGTAAAAGTGAGAAGATAGAGAAGAAGTGTGGACCTTTATGTGTGGGAAGGAGGAGGCAAACATGCCTTACCTTATGGAACCGGTCAACTCCTATTCGTTGGTTTAGTAAAACGAGCACCGATCGCGTGGTTCGGTATTGAGAATCTACCTTAATTCTGCCTTTGTGAGGTCGTGTACATTCAGCTTTCAAAAGATGAAAAATGGAATTTAAACAACAGATGATAGTCATCCTAGATAAGCTAAATTCTGGAAGTGAGGGTTGGTTGCTAATTCAAAGCACGTCATGTTGATTCACATGATGTGCTTTGGGGGGTAGATGTCACCTAGGCCCCAGATACATGGAAATAGTCGCAGAACTTATGCTAGAACCTAGGCAGGACTCAAACTAAGAGTAGATTGGAAATATAAGAGATCGATCTACCTTAAATCTGGACCGGCCTATACATTTGGACTAGCGTATTTGACACTGGCTCAGCCAAAGGGGTCGGTATTGGAATCAGCTAGGATGGATAGATCAAGATTGGCACGACAGAGAAATTCGACCGAGAAGTATTCGGCCTCAGTCGTTCGGCATGGTTGACTTCGTACCTGATGGGTCAGGTGATTGTGGTCTGGTCTTAGGGGCGCTAAGTCATGCATCGTTCGGCCAAGGGAGCTACAGGAATTCAACACGTATCGCTCGACCAAGGAAGGGAAAACAAGATGGCTCGATCAAAATGTCCGAGGAAAGGTCGCTTGGCAAGGGTTGCTTGGCAATTGGTGGGCCAACCACAGAGGAATTGGTTCGTTTGGTTCAGAATTTGGCGGCTCGACGTTGAAAGGTTCGGCATGAATGCCTCGGCCATGATGGTCCGGCCTTGTTGGTTTAGTCAAGGTAGTTTATGTTAAAGTGGTACATCTGGCCTCCCTTTGCTATGACTCGTACCGCAAATCCCTTCGAGTTATGTGAGAACACACTTCAATTTACAAACAAGAAGACCAAAGATCGGCCAGGATCGTTCGACAACCATCGTTCAACCACCATCGTTCGACATGGATGGTTCGGTGGAAGCGGTTCTGCATGAATTGTTCGGCCAAATCGACTTACAACTATGGGCCGAACTACCTTGGTCATGGGCCTATGTAAGGAAAGCAGCCTATCTTCGTCTATAAATAGAGAGGCAGGGGAACAATTGAAGGGACCTTTTTCTGGGAGAACTCTATGACACTCTGCCATTTTCAACATTCGCTTTTTTTGAGCTCAAACTTGTATTGAATTTGTTCGTCTGTGGATTGTATCTGTATTCAAGTATTTGAAAATAGCAATAAAGATCACGTTAAAAATGGACATAGGCAATTACGTCGAACCACTATAATATTGGTGTTCTTGTTTATGCTGTTAGTTTTGCGTATTTTCCTCTATTTTAATTTATTTCTTCTTTAATCTCTCTACACAAATCTATTCTTGGATGTTAGCGACCAATTCTTGTGCTAACATTATGCATAGACATATACATTTTGATGGTCTTTTTAGATACACAAGGGGCTAATATGTCTGTTGTGGTGTAAATCTTAGCACTATACACGGACATGTCCAATCATATACACATTATCATGTTGCATGTGTACTCACACACATACATGTCTATGATATATACATAAAGTACATATTATATAAAATAAAACTTTATTTATAAATTTAAATAAAATAATAATTTTATATAACAGAAAATCTAGAAAAGTTCTAAATGAATTTAGGCTATATACGCCTATTAAAGATCCAAGAGGGTAAAAAAAAGGAAAATCACCCAATTACTTCGTTATGGGTTGGCCAGGTTCCAACATAACGCTATTGCATTTAACATTATCAAAGCTGTCATTTTTAAGGTAAGATGTTGGAAATGAGTTGGGAAAGTTGTTGCTTGAATTTGTTAAAAATTATCACATGTAGTTATGGCTATCACATACAACATTGTGGCTGACCCATAATTATCTTAAAAACTATTTTATTACTTAACAAATTCATTACATTTTCACCAAACTTAATGCTGGTATAATTTACACTTTTTTATAATTTTATATAATTAGTTCTTAGTCTGAAATCTTCACTGAAAATTTCACAATTAAACTTAACTACTTAAGTAACCCTCATTTAATTAAGCAATTGGTCAAATTTCTCCATTTATACTTCATCGTTTAAGTCGTTATGATTTCAAAACTTGTGGCAAAATGCATAAAACTTATCAATTTTTTTACTCATTATTATAAATTATTAATAATTGTAGGTTTATTGTCAAGAAAAGAAAAAAATTCAGGAGAAATTTATAACATTCTATATAAATGTTAATTTATCTTGAAATTAAGGTATTTTTCCTTCAAAAGATTCATATAAATTCGTAAAAGTACAGTATAATTCCCAAATCAAATACCCATCCCCCAAATCACATTATTAACAATCATATCAAAATTTTAAAATGATTAGATTTCATATGTTCAAGTCATATTCAAATTTCAAGTTGACTTGTGTAGTTTTTCAATATAATTTGTTCTTATAATTAAAAAAGTAAATCCATAATCAATCAACATTAATAATAATTTTAGTTATGAAAAAATTCATAATTATTTAAATGAGAATGGATTTAGGAAGAATATTACCCACGTAGTTCTCCTGTTGGTCGATCGGATCTTCTCTTTTTTCAAATTATTATTCTTCTTTATCAAGATAGATGATTCTTTCTTCTTTCTCCTGTCTAGCTTGCTATCATTAAATTTCTTCATTTCATTTTTAGGTATATGTAAATTGATGAAAAAATAGATTTTACAATAATGGTTTAGGGGTAACTCTTCACTCGTAAAGGCAAACTATAATTACTTTAATCTTTGTTTACTTAAACTATAAAATCTTTAGCCACTTATATATTTAATATAAGTATTCAACTCATTTAATTAAGTTGACTGTAGAAATTTATTTAACGTATATAATATACCCCAAAATATGTGCTGTTACAATCTCCTCTTCTTAGGAGATTTCATCCTCAAATTTGCTTAATGTAAATTGACAATCATAAAATATGTACACACAAGCGCATATAATAAATTAATACAACTAATATAAACCCCATACATATTCATTATCACAAATACTAATAACACAACTATCACAACAATATGCATTAGTTACTCTACTAGTTCATAATAACAAATGTAAAATAAGGTGTAAGATGTTTTGAAAGCAAAGCCAGTATATCACATCTTTTACAAACATTAATCTTACAAAATAAGATCTAAGATATTCTGAATTCTAACCCCTTGTAAGCATTTTCTTGAGCAGTTTCTTAATATTCTTTTAGTCGCTTTAACCATGCCATTTGCTTGGCATCAGCTATTGAAGAGAAACTTTTGACCGTGTCATTTATTTCACAAAGTTCAATAAATTTCTTACTTTCAAATTACATGCCATTGTAAAAAATGATCTTATATGGAATCCAAAACCTAGTAAATAACAACGAAGTTGACTTTCTTCTTTGATGTTATAGTTACTAGTGGTTAATCTTCTACCCATTTCATAAAATAGTTTATGGCTACCAATGCATATTTCACTCTTCCTTTTGAACTTAGAAGCAATCATATAAGGTCAATACCCAATGTGTTAAATGTCTAAGGACTAGTCATGGGAATGAGTTCATGCGATGGCAATCTAGGCTTACTAGCAAACTTCTAGCATCGATTATATCTGTAAATGAGTTTCTGCTCATCATGAAGTGCTGTTGGCCAATAATAGCATTGCTATAAAACTTTTTTGCTAGTTTTACTCCTTTAGATATCCCTCGTGAACTTTCCTAATGACTCTAATCCCTTATTCTTTGGAAACACGTCCAAGATATAGGGATTTGGATATCCTTTTCACATAGTATTCCACTAGCAAATGTAAAGTATTGCCATTTAGTAAGAAACATTTGATGGGTGTCATCATATACTGTATCTTGAGTCACCGGTTGTAACAACTCGTAACCACTAATTAATTTAATTGTTAAATAAATAAAGGGCTAAAGAAAGCAAAATGAAAGGAAAAGGTATAATGAATTGGTGAAAAGAATAAGAGTGCCCAAGCCCAAATTATTATGGGGAAATAAACAATACTCTTTTCATTTATTCATTTCATTCTACTAAAAATAAAATAAATGCTTGAGAGGAACGTTAATTTGTGGTAGCCGAAAGAGAAAAACAAAGAAACGATAAGAAAAGTCAAGTTAAAGAGGGATTAAAAGAGTAAAATGAGATATTTAAAAGATCTATATGAGTAAGCAATGGCTTTACCCTTCTCAATCATCACTAGTCGAATTTCTAAACAGGACAACATGGCAGTACTCTGATTAAAACTAGCAGTCGATCTTAACTGCACACCATAACTTGCCAAAGCTTTTAGACCCTTCCATTTTGCCAACATAGCCAACACCACTTTCTAATATCTTCTGCTAAGAGCATCCGCTAATTTATTGCTTTTCCCTAGTGTATACTCTATACCAAAATTATAAGTAGCCAAAAGCTCCAACTACCTCTGTCGTGTCATATTTAACTCCTTCTAAGAGAATAAGTATCTTAAAGACGTATGATCTATGTATAGCTCAAATCTCTCTCTTAAGAGATAATGCCTCAAAATCTTTAATGTGAAGATCACCACATCCAACTCCAAATCATGAGTAGGATATCTCATTTCATCCGGTTTAAGCGGCCTGGATGCGTAGACAATAACTTTACCACTCTACATCAACACAGCTGCCAATCCAGTTCCACATGCGTCGGTATACATAACCAACACTTGGTTTCCATATAGAAGTACTAACACTTATGCTTTAGTCAACTAATGCTTTAACTTAAGGAATGCTTTCTCACATTTTCCAGACCAAAAGAACTTCACTACCTTCCTTGTAAGCTTAGTCAAAGGCACTACTATCGGTAAGAAATCCTTGATGAATCTCCTGTAATAGCCAACAAGTCAAAGAATGCTTTTAATCTTGGTCACCATCGTTGGTCTCTTCCAATTATTAAAAACTTCGATCTTATCTGGAACAACTGACCAACCCTTCTTTGAAACCACGTGACCAAGAAACTTAACCTCTTTCTTCCAGAATTACGCTTGGAAAACTTTGTTTCAACTGATGCTGCCTTAGCATCCCAAGCACCACTCTAAGATGAACTTTATGCTCTTTTTCATCTGTAGAATATACTAAAATGTCATATATAAATACCAATACAGAATTATCCAAGTACCCTCGGAAAATTCAGTTGATCAAATCTACCAAGAAAGCCGGTGCATTTGTTAACCCAAAAGGCATTAATAACCACTCGTATGAACCATACCTAGTCCGAAATGCTATCAACAAAATATTATCCTTTGCCACTCTCAGTTGATGGAAAGCTGTCACCAAAACCAATTGGGAAAATGTTATGGCTTCACACAACCGATCAGATAGATCATCGATTCTTGACAAAGCATATTTATTCTTGATCGTCTTCTCATTCAACTTAAAATAGTTAATATACATTCTTAACGACCCATCTGATTTCTTCACGAACACCGCGGCCGCACCCCAAGGCAAACTGCTTGGTCTAGTAAAATTTCCCCCTTCAAGATCCACTAGCTACACCTTCAATTCCCTCGTCTCGGTCGGTGTCATTCTGTTAGGTGGTCAACTTACCGATTCTACTCTTGGTGCAAGATCTATTTGAAACTCAATGGCTCGTTTTAGCGGTAATCCCATAACCGGATCAAAAAATCTGCAAATTCTCTTACTACCAAAACCTGACTTAACACTTCTTCTACTTCTATAGCACTCAATATAATACAAGCACTCCAGTCAGAATCCTCCACTAAGAGTGGTGGTGGGTTGGTGGCACTACACCAAATTGATGATTTTGCAACATTTTGTATTTGTAAATTTCTAACACTTACAAATGTTACAAACTACTAACAGTTAATAAGTGTTAGAATAGCTGAAAAAGCGTTGGTAAAAATAAATAATTTTCTATATAAACTTTACAACACATTACTTATGATATATAACACAAATAAGTGTTACAATGATTGGTAAATTTGTAAATAATTCATGACCAAGTGCACCTTTTGTAATTTAGCATACGTTTCATTTCCCACACTTATCAATTCCCATTCTCTTTTTTGGCCGCACTTTTTTTTACTTCCAATTTAGGTTTCTCCTTCTCAGCGACTCTTTACAAATTAATGTCGCTTGAGGCGTCCTAATGCTCTTCTCCACGAATCAACGATGGCGAGGCTTCTGGCAGCTCATTTCTCGCAGCGTTCGCGATACCAACCTCGAATGCGACAATTGCTGCTCGAATCGAAGTTTAGCCTAAACCTTAGTTACCCTCATCAAGTGGCAACCAAAGTACACACATCAATCCATGGCATTGGCGCATCAACTGATGCATGGGAACCGGGGCAAGATGGGACAATGCTCCAGGCTTTGCAGTATAATCAAAATCAGAACGCCACTGCTGTTTATGATGAAATCACAGTAGCAGTCTGCTCCTATGCTGGGATTGATGATGTGAACGCTGTAAAGTTAAACTTGGAATTTGCAGAAACAAGGCAGATTGGTGCCTATTTCTTTTGAGCTTTGGGAAGATGGCGACGACCGCAATTTGGGTCTTCTCTAAGACTGGTGACTTTCCTACGTTAATTCGCTTTTTCTTTCACTGCATATTTTTACTATGATGTTTACATGTACTCTATTTGAACAAGCTATCATAGAATGAAAGTATTTTAACTTTCTGACATAGAAACTTTTTGATGTCTATGGATTCTTGAATTGAGTAACAAGGTATTTTCTATTTTTTTACTAGGGAGCTCATGGGAAGTATAACAAAGTCCTCTTCACAAACAATTTCAAAATCCTAGAATGGATTGTTTGTCTAGCCATATAAGCCTCTACTGAAGTGCTAGGTAGAGATTGTTACATAGGTCATGCTCTAAGTAGCAAGGGTTGTATTGAGTGGGTCATCATGGAGGGCTCGTTATGCAATGACGAGTTGCTCCCTAATTGTGTCTGATTAATTACTACCTTTACCATATGTTTCAGCTAAGCAGGCCTTCAGTTTGATCTTGATGTCCTAAAGCTTGGAGATGAATTGATGCAATGGGTTACTTGCATACTTGAAGTTCCATACCTATAATAAAAGGGTTTTAAGAGATGATTGCTTTATCCAATGATTGAAAATTTTAAAGGGGGAGGTTTTTGCTTTGTTCTTCTCCCTATGTAAGGAGCAAAGGGCCATGGTTAGATATGTTTGAGGTAGGGTAATGTCATGGAGGGAAGGCCAAAGAGATAGTGCATGGATGTTTTGGAAGAAGTGGTCTAGTTTACAGTATGTAAGTGTGGCTGATCTGCTTTTGTTTTTTAAAGATTGGAATGGTCCTGAGTTATGAGTTGGGGTGAAAGGTGATTATGTTATTGTTTAGGTAAGGGGGTTTGATATCTCTAATATTTAGTGAAATACCTCCTAATTTCTAGTTCGAGTTGTGCATGCAATTGAAATCACCGATTTCAAGCCACTGTTCTATATTCAGGTGACGGCTAGGTAGAATGTTGAGGAATATATGTCTTGAGAGGTAGTGATTTTAAGCATAAACAAAAGAGATCTAACAAGATGTGTTTGAATAGGTGTGAGTAACTTGGTAATGTGTGTATTAATGACGGGAAGCATTTTGATAAGGGAAAAGCAATCAGGGTTCCATAGTGTCAATAGTTTGTCGTAAGGTGCATAATTAAGATTGTGGATATTGAGGTGCAGTTAGGTGGAGGAGGGAGTACAAGTTTGCTTGGGGAGCTAAGTGATTATAAGGTGGAAGCAGTGGCATGCTAGTAAGGTTTGGTTGATCTAAAACTTCTTGAAAGTTGGTAGAGTTTTCAAGGCTAGCTTTGTCATGTGTTTGGTTAGGTAAAGAGGGAGTATTTGTGTTGAGAGATGGTAGTATGATTAGATCAGCATCTTGTGTATGGGACTGGGTATCAAGAGTACATAAACGAGGAGGGATTGGATTATTGTAGTTTAGCATGGGAGGTGAATTATTGCATGTGGGTGTAGTTTGGGTGTTGTGTCGGGAGGTTTGATTGAAATAGGGGAGATTGTTGTTAAGTGTAGAATTTAGTATGGTGGGGTTTGATTGCACCAAAGTAGATGCATATTGTCTTTGTTTTCAGTGTTTGTTGTGTCATGGTTTAGATTAAGGGAAGAGGTATTTGTGTGGCGAGTATTAGTGGTGGTCATAGGAGGGTTGATCAGATGTGGTTTAGTTAAAGGTAAGGGGGAGATAAGTGCATGATCATCTTCACGTATATTGTTGAGAATTGCAAAGAGGTTTGGAGATATTAAATAAACAAGTGGGATCAAATTGGAATTAGTTTGCATGGTACAATTAATTTTGCATAGGAGAATGGTTTCAAGATTGCGTGGGGGTTTCGATAGGGAGATGAGTGTATGTTGTTATGATTAAGGGGAACATGAGCATAGATTGAGTAAGAGACAGTGGATAGTGGAGGAGCAAGCGGGATGGTGAATGGCACGAAAAATTAACATTGTGTCTTATTGCAAATAGATGAGGGAACTTGATGACTTCACCTTGCACTTTTGAATTATTAATAATATCATCAATGATTATGACCTCATGATTACGATTTCCTTTATCATTAATCATTATTAGTAGAAGTAGGAGAACTTGTGAATGATTTTTGGCTTGTTTACTTTTAATTTTCCATTTTGAGCCTGAATTTTGTGAGTAGTTATTGTAGCTTTACCTTGAACACTCTTTCTGTTTGGCTTTATAATAACTGGCTCATGCTTAACATTATGCATTGGTTGATGAGATTCGTTATGCATGTACACTTGATAGTCTTTAGGGTATGAAGTAAAGTTAGTACACTCAGAGATAGCATGCCCAAATAATCTGCAATGCGAGCATATTTTTGGCATCCAATCATATCCAATTTGCACATCATGGTAGTTTTACCCTAGCTTAGCAATGCGGATTGTTTCGGGTAGCTCTTGATAAGTGGTATATGTAAAGAGCAATGTAAATGATGATGCCATCAAGCTGGAAATGGACCCTGCAGCATCTTTACTCAAGGAAAAGAACCATGGAGTTCTTATTTCTGGTGTCCAGCTCTGTATAGAGCTATGCAAAGTCAGCACAGGGGCTTTAGAATACTTAAGGAAGGTAATTTACATTGCAAATCAATCATACATTTGAAATTTAGTAGTTATAGTTGCATTATACTTATGTAGTAAATAACCTTTTTTTTTCCTTTTTTTTGGGGACATTGGCAATTATTTATTTCTCGGGTTTTAAATCCAACACCTCTAGCGACAAGTCTACCTAGGTGTCTTACACTGGACAAATGATCACTAGCTGTAGTGAAGAAACTTATTAAATGTCATATTCTTGCAGGACTTGTTTAAGGTTTTGATGGCTAGTTAAGAACCCTGCTTTAGATTGACTTGTTTTATAATAATTTCTATATCTATGCTGGGACCCGCACATCGTTATTTTGCCATGTATCAATTGTAAATTTTTAGTTTGCATCTGTAGTGGTATGGAATTTCATAGCATCATATAATATACCATTATATTTATAGAATTGCACAGAAGGTCTGGTTCGCATACTGAAGAATGTATCAAATAGTCCTTATGCACTCGAGTATGACATTTCTGGGATCACAGACCCGTTTCTACATATTCGAGTGCTTAAGCTTATGAGAATGTTGGGTCAAGGCAATGCTGATTCTTGTGAATATATGAATGATATTCTTGCACAGGTTAGTTTCCTCTAGTTCTTTGCAATTTCACCATTTCTTAACGTTGGACGTTTGAAAAACAGATCAAGTAGTGGAAATTTGAATGTTCATTATCTGTTTAAACACAGCGTATGTATTTGCTATCCAAAAATATTGACTGTTCATGCTATAGTGATAATTTTCCCAGTAAAAATATTTATCAATTGACGCTACTTATGACATGATTAATACATCAGAGTTAACCAACGAGCCTAATATGATTATGTACTAATTTTTTACCCTTGTCGTAGGCTGCCACAAAGACCGAATCAAATAAAATTGCTGGAAATGCAATATTATATGAATGTGTTGAAACAATAATGGGTATTGAGGCTAGTGGTGGATTGAGAGTGCTTGCAATCAATATTTTGGGAAGATTTTTTTCGTACCGAGACAATAATATCAGGTTTTTCCTTTTGCATTTTCAAAATAAGTTACACAAAAGGGCATCCACTGGTTGAAGATGTGATGTTTTAGTCTGTTATTTCAAGGGTTAAAGGCTAGAAGTGTTTGAAGGTTTATATATTATTATACATGTCAAAATAGTTTCATATTTTTGTTTGAACTTCAAATATTTAATTATCATATTACAAACAAGGTATAGGTAGCCAACTTGATCTATTTAGTAATTGACATCATATTAAATCTATGTTTCAAATTTCCACTTAAAGATTTTCTATGTCCCAGTTGCTAAACATGCCCTTAAATTAACTAAACTATCCTTGAACAATTGAAGTTTGAAGAAAAACCACAAAAACTAAGAGTTAAAATATCAACAATTTAGCCCTGCCAGCTATTTGTCCACCAAAGTTCAAAATTCCAGTTTCAGTTTCCATTTTGCTCATTTTAGATTTTTGGATCGGAAGTTCTAGAATCTCAGGTACGATTTCATTTTGGATTTTGATGTTTTTTTAATAGAAACACATTAATAGATAATACATACTTGTATTTACCAAAATAAAATATGTACTATACACACACATATTTATTCAATTATTGATTTTTACTATGTTTTCATGTTATTTTTGCTGAATTGGGTTGAAATTAATAAGCGTATCATAATTTTTTCTCGAAATATACGATCATTTATCCATTCTTTTTATTGTATTGTTTGATTTGTTGTTTTATTTGTTATTTTACATGTTTATTGTATACCTACTACCATGCACCTACACTCATGACCACCTACTACTACCGTTCACTTATTACGGATCCACCATAATTTAATTTCTATAGTTTGAATCCAATCCGATCCGATTTTCAAATCGAATTAATTCCGATCTAATTTTTTTGGATTAAAATGGATAATCAATCCATGTGCATCCTACATACAACCCACCCTTTTGGAATCATAAAAAGTTATAAAGTACAATCTATTTGTATGTTGCAAAAAGCACGGCTATACATACCACATTTTGTATTGTCTTTTACCAAAACCCAACAAATAAAAATGCATTTTATTTCCTCGCTTTCTTTTACGGAATTCAAATAGCAATAGTATACCAAGTGAAATAATGAAGTTCAAAATCTTCCATGTCCTCGACCAATCAAAATGTAATCAATATTCATAGATTTATGATAAATTCTTAAAGTTGACTTAGATGATATTAATTTGAGATATCAATTATGTAACCTTTTCAAGTCAATTTCTCCATACAAGTAAATTTATTATAGTTTAGTGGTAGTCAAATTTCAACTGTAAAGTTCTGTAAAAAAAATGCATTCATATAGTATTCCATAAATTTGTAACTGTAAAAGTAATTAAAATGTGATGTATGTATTATTGTCTTACAGTATGTGCACTGTTTACATTTGTAAAAAGCTTACTGTTTGCACTTTGAAAAGTTCGAGCAACAACATCAAACTGCAGATTGTTTGCTTTTTAAAATGCCGAAATCAAATTCACATCCATATCTTAAGAAAGATAGCAAATTACAATTGACTAGTCATAAAAAAACATTTACATTATTTGTATTCACATGTCAAAAACAACAAGATCTGTTTGATATAACAAATTGAACAAAATTTGATATTTATTTGTATAATCAATAGTATAAGATATATCATGGAAGAGGCATGATGAAATAAATGACAGGGGAAAAAGAAAAGTGTGTATTATTAAAGAAGAAAAACGCTGACTCATCATATTAAGGACCCGGAATATAATTTTAAATTGGTGCGGGGTCTGGTATCATATCAACAAAAAAATTGGGACAATACCTTTTTCTTTTATCTAAAATTTGATTTGATATACATGCATAAACATATGTGTTAATGAAACAATGTCAAGCACGGTTGCTACTATTCAAACTATGCTAATAACTTGTGTACTATAGATACTTTGCACTGAACATGCTGATGCAGGCTATTTCAGTTGATTCTCAAGCAGTGCAGCGGCACAGAGCCACAATATTAGAGTGTGTTAAGGTGATGTATTTTTCTTACATTATTCTTACTATTATTCAATTTTCTACTTATACTTCCTTTAACGGTTGATAAAATTTGTATTCTAGTCCATCATTTGGAGCAAAAATTTTTAGAGACCTCAATGATATATTTTCCCCCTTTGATTACTTCTATGAACTGGAAAAACTAATTATTCTGCATGTTTACTTTACAGTTTACAAGCTTAATTTGATCTTTAAGGTATCCATTAATAAGATATTTTCTTCTTAAGGGTATCATTATATCTTCCTCATGGTAGCTGCTGGTGTTTGATGAGGTTAGTGGCGGCGTGGAAGTTCTTGTATGTGTGGCTCTGGTGTGTCAAGGTGTTTGTCAAACAGGGAAGGTGATGGTCAGGTTGATGAAGTTGTGAGATTCTGATGTTAGCAATTTTAAGAAGAGGAGGAGATGACATTGAATGTTGCAGGCATGTTTGTATAAGTAGATGTGACTGTTTTCAGGTAGGGAAGAAGTTGATCAGAGGTTATGAGTTGATGGAGCAGGTTGGGTTATTGGCAGTGGTAGGGTGATGTTTTGGGGTTTGTTGTTGGCAATGCAAGGAAGTGTGCACAGAAGTGATGTTGCACTTGATGGTTCATATGGGTGATGTGTGCAGGGAGGTGAAAGTTTTGTATTTGTGGTGAAGAGGGTTGCAGCAGTTATGTATATGGCAGCTGGCAGTTAAGTCAGTGGGAATTTTGAGGCAGGATGCACTGGAATGTTGAGGCAGTGCAGTGTATTATGTGAAGTGTAAAGTGTAGTTGCAAGTATGCTGGTGGAACTCGGTGAGATGAATGAATGAATGTATGAATGTAGGCAGTTTGTTAGAAGTGTGGGTGTATGTGGCAGTAGTTGAATGTATGAGAAGAAGTGATGGCAGAGTTTACTGTTGTGATAGTTGTGATAATTGTGGATAGTTATGATAGTTATGGATGGCAGAAATAATGATGGCAGAAATAATGATGTAGGGGATGTTGAGATATGCTGTGATGATGGTGAAGTTTGTATGTAAATGGTGGAGCTGCAGTTTTGTCTTCGCAATATCTAAAATTCTATTTATTAGTAGCTTGTATTATATTTGATATTTAAAATTAGATATGATATTATGGTATTTTGAAATTGGAAAGTTTGTAGCTCATATTATAGTATTATCTAAATATGATATTGTTGCATTTGAGATATGGAAGCATATTAGACTTCATATTGAATTGATATGATGAATTATATATGATATGGACATCATAATTTAGGAGATATTATATTCATTTGTTTTAAGAATTTAATATTAATTGTGTATAAAATAGTGTAAAAACATAATTTCAATTAGTAACGCATATGAGTGTTACCAATATTTTGATAACAACACTTATCTACGTTACAAACCTAAATGATAAGCAAAGCATTTTATGTGTAACAACACATATATGTTTTACTAAATAATCATTTTCCAACACTTATAAGCGTTACCGCATATTTCTGTACCAACACTTATAAGCGTTACCGTATATTTCTGTACCAACACTTATAAACGTTACAGCATATTTCTGTACCAACACTTATAAGCGTTGCCGTATATTTCTGCACCAACACTTATAAGCGTTACCGTATATTTAGGTACCAACACAATATAAGTGTTAGTAATACGTACATTCGTAACACTTATAAGTGTTACGAATTTGGCCGCTTCATTTCTCACAGTCCATTAGTAACACTTAAAAAGTGTTACTGAAATTATTTGTAACACTTATAAATGTTAGGATTTGCCTGTTTTGGTGTAGTGTGGTGTATATCGGCCATAATATTTTCCCAATTGGGTTTGGTGATAGGTTTTTATCAGATGAGAGTGATAGAGGATAGTATTTTGTTGATAGCATTTCGGACTAGATATGGTTTGTACGAGTGGTTAGTAATGCCACTCGGGTTAACGAATGCACCGACTTTCTTCGTAGATTTGATAAACCGAATTTTCCAAGAGTACTTGGATAGTGTGACGCCCCACCTCTATACCCACGCTATCCAAGAACACTACGGAGTAATGCTGTCGACTAGCACGGAGAATAAGGCTGTTGAGGAGCGACCATCCGTGTAATTGCTTTGCGCGAGCACCGATATGTCAGATAGTATAACATGCATTTTATTTCAAGAGGAAATCCGACATACCGATACAAACACAAAGCTACTACATAATGGCTATAATAATCTTCGGAAACAAATATAGAAATAAACATAACGTAAATCAGTCACAGACAATTCATATCACAAAGGCGGAAGAAGATATATATATATATATATATATATATATATATATATATATATATATAACTAACACATGAAAGTGTACATCAGAGTAGTGGTCAAAAAGATCCACAATAATACAAATGAATAGCAACACGTACCATACAAAAGAATACATCTATGAGTCCATATCTCAACTGTATACAACAAAATAAACTACTAATCTAAGTAGTTAGCCAAAAGTCAGAGTAATAGATCCCTGGGAGAAGTCAAGCAGAAGCACCTGTAACATCTCGGTCTGACCCGAGTATTATTTAATAAGAAAATAATAAACGGATCAGTCTAGCTATAAATATCAGATGAAATGATATAGAATAAGAAATATGACTAAATGTATAATAATCACAATGCCAAGCTGTGATAAATAAATAATTGAAAAATCAATAAGAGATTAATCAATATCGCAAGGATCTTCTCCAAGATAAAAAGGAATGTCATACTCCTAATTTCATTCACCAAGCCACAATAATTGACATACATATCAATGCCAATCGTAAAAGTTGGTGAAACATAAATTCCAGAATTCAACACACGAAATCCAGAAATCACAATCAAAGGGAACAACGACGTCGTACAGCGTGACATCCGATGAACCATATCAAAATCAAAGGGAACAACGACGTCGTACATCATGACATCCAATGAACCAAGTCAAAATCAAAGGGAACAACGACGTCGTACAGCGTGACATCCGATGAACCAAATCACAATCAAAGGGAACAACGACGTCGTACAGCGTGACATCCGATGAACCAAATCAAAATCAAAGGGAACAACGACGTCGTACAACGTGACATCCGATGAACCAAATCAAAATCAAAGGGAACAACGACGTCGTACAGCGTGACATCCGATGAACCAAATCAAAATCAAAGGGAACAACGACGTCGTACAGCGTGACATCCGATGAACCAAATCAAAATCAAAGGGAACAACGACGTCGTACAGCGTGACGTCCGATGAACCAAATCAAAATCAAAGGGAACAACGACGTCGCACGGCGTGACGTCCGATGAACCAAATCAAAATCAAAGGGAACAACGACGTCGCACGGCGTGACGTCCGATGAACCAAGTCAAAATCAAAGTGAACAACGACGTCGCACAGCGTGACGTCCGATGAACCAAATCAAAATCAAAGGGAACAGCGACGTCGTACAGCGTGACATCCGATGAACCAAATCAAAATCAAAGGGAACAACGACGTCGTACAGCGTGACTTCCGATGAACCAAATCAAAATCAAAGGGAACAACGACGTTGTACAGCGTGACATCCGATGAACCAAATCAAAATCAAAGGGAACAACGACGTCGTACAGCGTGACATCCGATGAACCAAATCAAAATCAAAGGGAGCAACGACGTCGTACAGCGTGACATCCGATGAACCAAATCAAAATCAAAGGGAGCAACGACGTCGTACAGCGTGACATCCGATGAACCAAATCAAATCAAAGGGAGCAACGACGTCGTACAGCGTGACATCCGATGAACCAAATCAAAATCAAAGGGAACAACGACGTTGTACAGCATGACATCCGATGAACCAAATCAAAAAGACATCGCACAATGCTAGTCTAAAACATAAAATGATCGTCATGATCAAAGAGAAGTGTCAATTATAGTAAGATAGTAAATATATGAGCTTAGCTTCATGTCCCATAACCACTAGCTTAACTTAAATATTTACGAACAAATTATAGATCTCCACTAGAAAATTGTCACAAGAGATTCAATCGAACAAGTCCAAGAATTAACCGACGAAATAAACGCAAGCGTTTCGTACCACTTGTTTTACTAAGCCATTTAATTAGATTTCTCATACGAGTGAGGTAAAGGTTTGTATATACTAATAGATTGGAAATCGGTTTGAGAAAACGAGCTTTGTAATAAAATAGTGTTGAAATCATTTGAAGAAAGAGTTTTGATATTTACTACTAGTATAGAAAACCTTTATATTTTTAAGTGACAAATCATAGATGTGATTGTAGAAACAATCAATTCATAAAAATTCACATTCGAAGAAGTGAATAAAATCCAAGAAATTGATACCGAATCCATCAAAGTGG
The DNA here is from genome assembly GCA_030765085.1 of Allium cepa. Classification (NCBI taxonomy): domain Eukaryota; kingdom Viridiplantae; phylum Streptophyta; class Magnoliopsida; order Asparagales; family Amaryllidaceae; genus Allium; species Allium cepa. The sequence goes on from CM060934.1 coordinate 828,057,315, forward strand.
ATATATCCTAAATTCCCAAAGAAAATGTCATCAAAGTCGATAATAAATGATAGCAACAAATAGGAAACAACACGAATCGATTAAAGTTGGAAATTCAAGCAACTAGGCAAAAAAAGCATAGTAGGCAGATAGGAGCAATTCGGTCAACCGGACTCCCTGAGTCGGCTGACCGAACCAGAGGTTGGAAGTGCTCGGGCACCAGGTCGGTCGACCGGCCTAGGGGCTCGGTCGGCCGAAGCCTGTAACCAGCACTTCCTAAACAGAGGCAGGAAGTGCCTGGGTAGCAGGTCGGTCGACCGGACCCTGAGCTCGGTCGGCCGAACCTGTATACTTGCACTTCCTACCCTATTTCAAAAGAGGTGCAAACTCCCTCAATTTGCAAACCGTCGAGCAACGACACTAAGGGTTTACGCCAATCGACTACCCGGCCATAGAAGCTCTTTGGTTCATCACCAAAAACATAATCAAAACATCAAAGTTATGATTTTTAAAGAATTGAACACAAAACACCAAAAATTGGAATATTCACAAAAGCAATCCAAATCAAAATCAAATGCACATGAATAAGTGTTAGGAATTCATACCTAACAATCGAAGATAAATATAGACTAAGATGTGAGATAAAAATCTCACCTTTGAACCCAAATCAATGAAGAAGAAGCTTGAAAACAAAGGAGGATCAACCACTCTTCAATCCCAACTCAAGAAGCTTGATTCTAAGCTTAAAAGAGAAATATTTCCCAAATTAGGTTTAGGAAATTTCTGAAATTGAATGGAGAAAGAGTTGGAGAAGATGAAGAGGATGCTTACTAATGGGTTCTCTTAGGATTTGGAGCTAGATCTTGGATTTTGCAAATGAACTAGGGTTTTGGATTTCTATTTCCCATTCTCTTCCACCATTTTTGCTTTAGAACTGAAAAGAGGAGGAAGTGAGAGTGAACGGGGAGAAGTGGTTCAGATTTAGGTATTAAGTTGGCTAGTGGGCTTAACCCAAACCCAAACCCAAAGTGAAAAAGGTCAAATTTTTACCTAGCTCCAAACATATCGAAGCTTATACTCAAAAAGGTTGCAAACGGCATTTTAAACTCAATGGGAGGGGTCTCGAGTCCCAATTCGACTGTTTGCAAAAAGTAGGTTTTCGGACCAAAATCCGATAAACGATAAAATATTTAAATATACAATTGATAAATATGCGGGTTGTTACAGATAGGTTAGTATTGGTATTTATAGATGACATTTTAGTATATTCTATAGAAGAAAAAGAGCATGAAGTTTATCTTAGAGTGGTGCTTGTGAGGCTAAGGCAGCATTAGTTGAAAGCGAAGTTTTCCAAGTGTCATTCTGGAAGAAAGAGGTTAAGTTTCTTGGTCATGTAATTTCAAAGAAGGGTTTATCAGTCGATCTAGATAAGATCGAAGCTATTAATAATGGAAAGAGACTAGAGACGGTGAACAAGATTAGAAGCTTTCTTGGACTAGTTGGCTATTACAGGAGATTCATCAAGGATTTTTCGTCGATAGTAGAGCCTTTGACTAAGCTTACTAGAAAGGATGTAAAGTTTATTTGGTATTACAAATGTGAGGAAGTGTTCCTTAAGTTAAAGCATTTGTTGACCAAAGCACCATTGTTAGGAGTCCCAGATGTAAACCAAGGGTTGGTGGTATATACCGATGCCTGTGGAACTGGATTAAGAGCCATGTTGATGCAGAAGGGTAAAGTCATTGCCCATGCTTCACAACAGCTTAGACCATATGAAGTGAGATATCCTACTCATGATTTGGAGCTGGTTGTGGTGAACTTTGCATTGAAGGTATGGAAACATTACCTCTTAGGGGAGAGATTTGAACTATACACAGGTCATTAGTACTTAAAATATTTATTCTCTCGGAAGGAGTTGAATATGAGACAACAGAGCTAACAGGAATTTTTAGCAGCTTATGATTTTGGTATAGAGTACACGCCTGGAAAAGGAAATAAAGTAGCGGATGCTCTTAGCAGAAAACTTCAGAATGTGGTGTTAGTTATGTTGGCAGAATGAAAAGATTTAGAAGCTTTAATTACTTGTACTATGCAGTTAGGATCGACTGCTAGTTCTAGTCAGAGCACAGCCATGTTGTCCTGTTTGAAAGTTCGAATAGTATTGACTGAAAAGATCGCTTCTAAGCAGAAAGAGGACCCATTATTAGCTAAGAAGATTAAAAGGCTTAAGGCTGGATCAATAATCGATGATTAAAGGATTTTAGTCTAGACCAAAGAGGATGGTTGAAAAGAAGGGATGGTTGTGTGTTTTGATTGTTGTGGACTTAAGGAAATAAGTTTTTAAGGAGTGTCATCAATCTAAATGTACGATTCATCTTGGAGGAACTGAGATGTATCAAATATGAAGAGGAGCTTCTACTAGGAAGGCAAGAAGAAAGATGCTGGCTTGTGGGCTAGGCAGTATGTGAACTGTCAACAAGTGAAGGTATAACATCAGATGCCGAGTGGATTTCTTCAACCTTTGGAGATTCCAGTTTGGAAATGCGATTCGATATCCATGGATTTTATAGACGGGTTGCTAAGGTCGAATAAAGGAAATGAAAATATACGGGTCGTAGTGGACAGGGTGAACAAGAGTGCCTATTTCATTCCAGTTAAGTTAACTAGGACGACACTTGTTTTGGCTAAGTTATTTATGAAGAATGTAGTTAGACTTCATGAATTCCTAGTAGTATAGTCAGTGATAGCGATGCCTTGTTTATTTGAAATTTGGAAGAGTCTACATGAGGAGTTAGGTACCAAGCTCAAGATGAGTACTACGTATCACCCTTAGATGGATGAGCAGACAGAGAGAGTGAATAAGGTACTTGAGGATTTGTTAAGAGCTTGTGTGCTAGACTTTGGTGGATCTTAGGAAAATCACCTAGTCGAATTTTCCTATAATAACAGCTATCAGAGTAGTATAGGAATGACGCCTTTTGAAGCTTTGTATGGAAGACCATGCAAATCACCAACATGTTGGTTGGAGACTAGAGATAGATTAGTCTTGAGTCTAGATCTGGTTAGAGAGGTGACAGAGAAGATTTAGTCCGAGAAATGATGAAGGAAGCTCAATCTAGACTGAAGAGTTTCATAGATAAGAGACGTAAAGATCTTGAATTCTCAGTCGGAGATATAGTCTTCATTTAAGGTATCACTGATAAAGGGTGTGGTACGATTCAGAAAGTCAGGAAAACTGGCCCCGAGATATGTAGGTCCATTCCTAATTATATAGAGGATTGGAAAGCTTGTGTACAGAGTAAAGTTGCCGAGCAGTATGGCGGGCGTCCATAATTTGTTTCATGTATCTCATCTTTGTAAGTATGTGCATGATCCAAAGGCTACATTCCTCCGATAGAGTTGAAAGATTTGGTAGTAGAAACAAATTTGAATTTTGTTAGAGAACTAGTTTGGGTTGTAGCGAAGGATGGGAAGAGGTTAAGAAATAAGATAGTCAAACCGGTGAAAGTTCAGTGGAACGACAATGAGAAGACCATACTTGCGAGACAAAAGATAGGATTAGAGATACTTATCCTGACTTGTTGTGATGGTATGTTCTATATTTTCTTTGTATAGACTGTTGCTAGTCAGGCAGGTTAGTATAGTAGTTAGGAGAAGTTACAACTGATTGCTATACTTAGTATTTGGTCCTACTGAATTTCGAGGACGAGATTCTTTAAGGAGGGGAGCTTGTAACACACCTAATTTTAAATAACATTATTCTGGAGATGTAGTTAGATAAATTGAATAGAATAATGTAAATATTAGAGTGATAAGGGGATTAAGATTTGGAAATTAAATAAAGGTCTTGCTTTACTAAATAAAATTAAAAGATGAGTTTATGGAAATGGTTTTGTAGCTTAACTAAAAAGAGAATAAGGCAAGGGCATTATAAGAAATAACCGTCCACCATAACCCTTAACCCCTAAATCCTTATTCCCATTTTCATTTCACAAGTTCATAATCCAAACATAAGAAAAGGGGAGCTTAAGCCGGCCATAACCTAAGGGAAAAAGAGGGGAAAAATCAATTAAAAGCTAAGAAATCAAGCAAGGAGAATTAAGTAAGATCAAACCTGAAGTTCCTTATCTAAAGTAAGATGAATAATAATCAAAACCATCTTATTTTCGTTTTTAAGAGCATCTTATTTCGGGTTTTAATTTTAAAACCTTTATGATGATTTTAATGATAATATGCTTGGATTGTATGATATGTTTGATTCAAATAAGGATGTTTGATAAACGTTTTATTCCATTTTAAGGCTAAAATCATATATATTTTGGGTTTTGAAGGCCATGGGGATTTAATATATTATGAAAAACATTATTTGGGAGATGGGTTTAAATTTTTATAATTATCCAAGCTATGGATAATTTATTTTGAATTTTTGAAGGAAGAAATATATAATTGGGTTCAAAATTTATTTTGGTTGTTATATAAAGGATTTTGGGTCTAAAATTTATATATGTTAGATAACATATTAAAGGTGAATCATGAAGATTTTTGGAGATTTTTCATAAATAATTTACTATGTAAATTAAATTATTTAAGTTGGAGGAATTAAATGTCCAAATTGTTTTGTTAAAGGAAAGGGCTTCTTTGCTAATTATTTTTAATTAATTCTGGATGAATTTGGTAGTCCTTTAGAAAAGATTTGGGTAAAGTTTGTGGCAATTAATCACATTTTTACAAATAGGCAAGTTAGTTGAAAAGCAATTACTTAAAATGCAAAAAAATAGTTTTGCGTAGATTTATTGTTTCGCCACTTCCAGTAGCAACCTTTTGACCCGTATCTCTGCCCTCAACCCTGTCGAAACAAATACACATGGTATCAGTGCTTTGGTGTGTAGAGGATTGAAGAAAGGTGGAAGGTATAGAGTTGAAACCATGTTTTCGTACAGGTCGAGGCTATTTTAAATTGCTTTTAGAGGTCTTTGTTTTGCTTTCAAAAGAGATGTCGCTTGCCTTGCTTTTAATGGATGCTTTTGAAAGGGTTGAATTACTTTTATATAGCTTTCGAAGTAGTTGCCGCCTTTTTGTTTTAAAGTGTAGCTTTCGAATGAGTTGCCGTGCTTTATAGCTTAAAAGGGAGCTTTCGAAAGGATAGTTTTGAACCTAGTTGAAACCTTGCTGTCGTCTTTATACCTTTCGAATAGGTTGAAAATTTTCAATGAGTTCAAAAGGCAAGCTTTGTTTTATAAATATAAAAGCCACTTCCCAATGCTTTGAAAAGGGCTCCAACAACCATTAAACCAAAGGTTTTGAAGGTTATGGTTTCGAAAGGTGTTTCGAAGCATTCCTTCTAATTGTTTTACTTAAAGACTAATGCTTTTGAAAGGATGGTTCTAAAGCTATCTGTTTTCCCTAAACTCTTTTGTTTGAAGGTTAATGGTTTCGAAAGGGTTACTTTTGCTTATGTTCACTTTGACCCAAAAGTTATATTTAAGATTAAATCTAACTGTTTTGAAAGAGGTCCTTTCAAATGGTTTCCAAGCTATGATTCTATAAGTTGGAAAGAATGCTTTAACACTTTCGAAAGGAAGGTTTTTATGCTTTCAAAAGAGATATTCTAAAGTGGGTCTAAAGACATATGTTTAAGTGTTTTGGAATGAAGCTTTGAATGCTTTCGAAAGGTATAGTCTAATTGTTTCAAAAGAAAAGGTCTAAGGTTTTGAAAGCCTTAGTTTTCAAAACAAAGAACCCAATCTCATTTTTAAAGGAAAACCTATGGCAATTTAAAAGAGCTTTGAAATGGCCTATAATTTTGAAGATTTTGAAGAAGCTTGCCTTGATAATATTAACGGGTTTAAGGGATTGACCAAATTTCACGTGGAAATAATTTCAAGGGTATTAAATCATAAATGTTAGGATTGTTACATTATAGTACATGCTTTTTCTATAAATATATTCACTATATAATGGACCCATAATTTTATTTTGGGAGATAGGGCAGAATAACCAGCTAGGTTGACCCAATAGTGAATATAAATTAAGTTAGCTCCTGTATGAGTAGAATTGCATCCAAGAGGCCAGGTAGACCAGAACATAGGATGCCCGAAGACAAATCAAAGAAGTTGTCAGATTGGACTGGTTCGTGGAAAATCCATGAAAAATATGTTTGGAAAGAGTTATTGGCAGGTGCCATTAGGTTCGTAGTGATGCCATAAAAACTATATCCGGTTAAAGTTATGGACGAAGATCAATAGTTCATAATCATCCCACAAAAACTATGATATAAGAGAAGTTATTGGAGACATCGATAAATTCAGGGAGAACTCGTGATATATTTGAATGAAGTTATTGGTAGGGGCCAATAAAATCCCATGAAAACTATGAGAGTGAACAGATAGTCCTTAAGCTTTAAACAGGTTATTAATCAACCCATGAAAACTAATAGGTTAATAGTGACCCTAGAAACTATAACCGAGACAAATAGTCAAATAAATGAGGATGGAAAATCCTGGATATTTTGCTTGTTTGTATATCATCATGATATTTTATATTGCTATGTTTTTAACCATTGTAGGTCCAGGTGCATAGTATATGGTTATTAAAAAAAAATTGGACAAGGTACTAGTGAGAGTAAAACCCATTCCGTTCGGCGTGGTCCCACTAGATATCTAAATGGTTCGAGATAGTAGGTTATTATTAATATTAGGCTTTTTGTCTGACTCAAAGTTTATGTTTTCCCTTTAAACTCTCGAGTGCTCAATTGATTTTGAGTAGTTTGAGAGTTGAGGTTTTTAGGTTCTCCTTAGATGAACAAGCTTCCGGAGACATGCAGGAGCAAGCTAGCTACTATGAGTTCTTTTCTATTTGATTTCGTGCTTTGGTTGTAAAGGAAAAGTGATTTAATTACCTATGTTTAGACTCTGATCATCTAAGGGGGCGTCTTCATATGTCACTCTTGGCGTATTTTGCAATAGTTATATTTTCTCTGAACTTGGTTCGCAAATTTGGGATTATGTAATGAATTTGAAATATGATTGAAATGGAATGAAGGATTCGTTTAATGGATTTAGATTTTTTTCATACCATGTGTTTTTGTTATATTAATGTATCTAAAATTATCGCATTTGGTCATCGAGAATTAATAACCATGGAGGACTGCCACAGCCGTAGCTTTTAGTTTTGGGCGTCCAAGTCGGAGATGTTACATATAAGTAAAGAAAGTATTTTATAAAATGATATGTTATTTTATAAGATAGTAAATAAAGCTTAATTATCATTTATAAAAGGTTAACATGACTTTATAAATGAAGTATAGATCTTATAAAATGAATGAGAGATTTTATAAAATAGTATTAGGAAGTATACTTAATTTTAATGAGGCAATTAAGTATTTAAAGGCTTAAAATTTTATTTATTGAAAAGAGTTGGTAATTAGAAGTAAGATTTGATTAAGTAACAAATGGGTTAATTATTTAAGTATACGTGTATGTATACGAGTCTGGGAAAATATATGTATACGTTTAGTTGAAGATATGTGATAATCAAAATGATGTGTGAATTATAATTAGAATTGTTATGTTTTCGGTTATTTTGTATAGCTATGCAATTTTTTGATTATATAGATGTATTGTTGAATACAAGTTCACTGTAGGCAGTTCACGTGGCCATAATGACCATCGTATGCGCTAAGTACCATGGGAGTACACCGGGTTGAGTAAGCGCTTCGGTGAAGTCTGAAATGTGAATTGTGAATTTAATGTGTGTTTTCATGAACATGTGTGCATATGCGTGCACGAATGAATGTATTGACACATGTATGAGCTACATAAGGAAAAGAGGTTGGGTATGTTGTTTTGGTGTGTTGGAGGAGGTCAGGTTAATAGAATCGCCCGTTGAACCCAACATGTGAATTTGAGTCGGACAATGGTCGTGCAACATATCTCAGTGATATAAATTGTATGTCGAAAGCACTCATGGAAAAGAAGAAAATTCAAATTATGTAAATTCATGATTTGAAGTTTCTAGATTGAAGATGATTTCTCCATGATCGCAATGGAATAAACAACAAGTCATTTGGATCCACAAATTGAAAGTTATGGATGTTTGAAGGTAGCTTTTGCCTATAATAAGCATCTAGACATCTGAACTTAGTAGCTAGACGTCTAGATGAGTCCTGGGGCAAAACACAGAAGAATCAGAACATTTTCAAGGGTTTTTAGACATCTAAAACACCATTAAGAGGTCTAATCTTGAAATTAAGTCATCTGAGTTGCGTTTTAGATGTCTGAACACCTTTAGTTCGAATTTTGTCGATGATTAATCGAAATTTCAAAATGCGATATATTTTGCATACGAACGTGAAATGAGGTGCGATTTAGACTAGTATTCATTATTTTTCAAAGGCTACTAGTAGGTTTTGAAGTAATTTGGTTTTGGGGCCTATGTAGGGACCGACATTTAGACGTTTTCCAAAATCGTGGATTTTTAGATGGACCAAGAGGATGTATAGGGGAGGTAAGGTGACATTAAGGTCCTAGTTGACTATTGATGATACTTTGGATTTGTATGGTAACTTTTATAGAGTTGTTCGGTGATTTTAAGATGTGACGATTAGAGTGTTGTGATATACGATTCTATACGATATTGCGTATACGGTGCAAGGCCGTTTCCCATGGCCTATGCCTCAATGTTTCATAGTTATAGACCGTTTGTTGCATGAGAGGTTGTTGTCTCATTTGCGCATCTTCGAATGGAAAAGATCAGGGGATATGTGACATTCTACCTCGGTACTACAGCTATAGACCTCGGATTACATTGTAGAAATGATTATGGCTAGGACATACTTATCGTTTTTTCTCATGACCAATAAATGGAGCGGATAGGCTTGTCTATATATCGATTTATGTTCGATATGATTCTTAGGTGGTGGATGATGCATTGGGAGCATCGTAAGTATTAGTCTTATATTAATGGCCATACTTAGTGGGTTTTGGCCTTACCAGAGGACCATGGCCCACTAACCTTGTGTGTGATGGTTGAGTCATGATTGATGCCATGTTGTTTTATATATGATAGTTTTACCATATAGTGTAGCATGATATTATAGATGTGCTAACTTGTTGGATGTAGGAGAAGAGCATGTTATGCTATGATTTCCTATCATTTTGAGATGGGTTCACTTTATTTTTTTATGGACAGTCCGAATTACCTCTGAGCCATGTTCTTTGAGATGATCGGTTAGGCCTTAGTAGTTTCCCACTTATTTGTACATAGTTTTGATATACATTATTTTGAGATAGTTCCCCTCAAACTTGGCTTTAAGTATGACCCGAATTTTGCCTTTGTTTGTTTATGCCATGAAAACTCTCAAGTACTCGATTAAGTAGTTTAAGAGTCAAGTTCTTTCAGGGATTTGCTATTAGGATGCAAACCTAGAGCATTTTGGAGGTGTGGCATCGATATTTTAGATATGTATACTTGATATTTGAGTAATACACGACAGACTTGTTATTTGCATATGAGGCCGGTTGTATCAGATATTTCTTCAAAACTCCATGTTGTTGGGAGTTGATGTATTTTGACATCCTATATTGATATTTGTTAATCAGCTACTTCCACTAGTGTGGTCACTTATATATTGTCATCCTATTCTGTTCATGTATATTCAATATATTATATATTGTCATTCTGTTGCGAGATCTTATCGATGTCTTGGTCTAGCATTCGTTTGAATTTTTCTAGGACAATCTGTCTTTTATGGAATTCAGAAGTCCGTCACATGATATGAAATGATGAATTTGAATATTACGTAGGACGGGTCATTACAACCGTAATGCAAACCTCATATAAACAAGGAGATGAATTCTCTCTAGAATAGTGTTTCACTTTCAATACTTCTACTCGACCCAACTATAATCGTTCGATGGACATTGAGCCATGTTTTAACTATAATCAAAGCAAAACTTCTACATTGAAGGTCAACTATTTTCTCAAGTCAAGAGAACTATGTAATGTTGTCACATTTGTATTTTCTATTTAACCGTAATTATATTGAAAAACAGAAACTATCAAGTTAGTCACTCCATAATTATCTAATTACTATCAATACACAACTCTTTGGTGCCCCGGCAATCATGAGAAATACACTACCTAGCATTTGGAGAGTATTATGTATTCTAGTCCCATCCAATCTATCAATACCCAATCTCGATGCATCTTAATATTTAAAATGGTATATTTAATTTCATTGTGATAAATTACTCATAGTTACAATACTTTATAACGACTATCAAAAAATTTACCATTTATGATTTTGTATTGAACATACTTTCAATTAAAGTAAATAATTAATACCACAAATTATGTCGAGTACATAATAGAAAGAAAACACATTTTGTTTCAAACAAGATTGGTTATTAGGTTAGGTATATGTAACAATTACATAATTGCCCCTAGGGCATTCCCCTAATTTTAGCAATCTCCTACTTGCACTTGGGGCCAAATATGAAATCTCGGTCTCATACCTTTGATCAATTTGATGAGAACCTATCTAGTTAGACCCTTCATGAATGGATTTGTTGTGTTGGTTTAATTATCTACTATTAATCAACTCTCTCCATTTTTGATAAACTACTTTTAAGATGTGTAACTATTTGGAGTATGCTTCTTGACTTTTAGTGAGCTCTTATTATTACATTGTTATCATATAACAATGATATAATATTCTTGATACTGAGAATCACCCCTAGCTCAGTTATAATTTGTGCATTTATATTTGTATATGTTGCTTTTATTTTTGTGCTATTCAAGGCAATGTACACAGGCTTTTTTCTAAATCAATGACAACATTTTGTTTGGAGCATTTCCAACTTAGAGCTTCTTAATGAATTTTTGAACATGAATTTAATATTGACATGTGATACTTGATAGCACTTCAAAATAAAGAACAATCCTTCGTAAGGAGTTCATTGTTTTTGTAAACAATTTTCTAGTATTTTGTAAATATTTAATAACACTCTATATTACCATTCCGTGATCTCAATTTGGATTTGATATTTCTTCATGCATCAAATACATAAGAGAACTATGATATTTTAGATGATACAACATGTATGATAATTCCTATTACTAAAACATAAGGCATTCATCTTGCACATTCCTTATTAAACATTTTAATATGGTGCATTTGCATATCGTTTTTAGGACATTCCTAACATCCTTTATACTTAATATAAAATATATAATTTACAAATCTATATCGAGTATTAAACAACCAGACTATTACTGATTTTGACTTAAGTACATAACAATTAGTGGTATGTCGTTTATTATAGTCTAGAATTATCTATGTACCTTTTAGCGGTTCTTTCTTATGGACACATGTTTCCTTTGCATTTTTATTGGAAAAAAAACTATTTGATATTTCTACGATAATACTTACTGAATTCCGATGCTTATAAAATGATACTATTATCATTTCTTGGATCATATTCGAAAACCCACAAACTCAATGTTGCTCTCACTGACTTTGAGACACTTTGGTTGTTATATGTAAATAATCTGTTCTAAATCATTATTTAGAATTTTCTATTTTCAACATACATGTACCAAACACTTAGTCTTACCAAACAATAATTTTCTGAGTAAATTGGAATTAACTTAAGCATGTTGAATAATGAATCTATTACACTATTTTCATCAATTGAAATTTATGATGTAATTCTTATCAACGTTGTTTATTGTATTCCATTAGTTTTACTCTTGAAAACTTATTCATGGTTGATGAGCCATATCCCTTTAGGTACAACTATAAAAACCACATTTTGATATAATATTTGGAATCCATTCTGAATTTGCGCATCATACCATATCGTAAAGTCAATACTCTTAATGGTTTAATTAATTGCTTAGGATTATCTAATTTAACAGCGATAAGAAACTTATAGTTTCTCTTTAATCTGTAAAAATATTCATTGGACATTCTAATGTGTTGTATTCTTTTAGGTTTGGTTAATTACATTTCATCCTATGTAATAAGTTTCATCTTTGGATCATATCCAGATCCATTTTACTATCAATACTTTTTGAAAGAAATTCCTTCACCACGAAGTTTTATTTCTTGGAACGACAATTATTACATGGTGCAACGAAATATGTATTCATAAAACTTTATGAATTGCCTCATATATAAGGCTAATTTGTTTTCAGTTTACGATAGTTATGTTCAAACATGAATTAGTCATGCTATGACGATCGTTTTCAAACTCCTTTTGAGGCAATTTATACAAGATCCCTTAAGAACAATAATACTGTGTAGTCTCTCGACTCACACAACTAGCTAACCCTAGACCTATAATATGCTGGGGTTTCTTATAAACCCTTGTTTGTATGATTTTGTAAAACATTATTTATGTGAATTTAATTTTAACCTTGTGTATTACTTTTAAGTACATAATCTTATAGAAAGAAGTTAACTAACTTCACTCGCAATTAATCGTATGTTGTCCAACAAAGTTTGATTGCTCCTTATCGATACATTGTTATGTATTAAAGGAAGGAATGGTTTTTGATATTGAATCTCTATTCATTTTAGGTATGATCGAAGTTCTTTCAAATATACTTACCAGTTTGATCAGATCGAATTATTTTATTTTCTACCACATGTAATTTCATTTACTTCAATTTTATATGATATGAACTTACCATAGAAATGCTACACGTGTATCAAATACACATGCACATGTTTGTGATAACTAAACAGTGAATATAATGAATTATGTGGAATAATTTGGTACTAATAGACTTACAATTACATACATCCATATGTATCTATCCGAAGAGTTCATCAACTCTTATAATGCACCCATTGAATGGGTGCATTATGGGAAAAAAATGCTACAGATGACATATATGTTCCATTGTCTGATGCATATCTATTTGTCGTCTATTTCTGTGCCATCTCATTACACATCAGACCACAGATATGCCCCGTCGTATGATATGAACTAACACAACAAAAACAGAAAACCATATGTCGTCTGATGTTATGGTATAATTTCTAGAAATTCCAATTAGACAACATATAAATATTTACCGATATGAATAATTGTTCACAAAATGAAATAAATGAATCACAATTTTAATTAAACAGATATTGTATTTCAAATCAAATTCAAATACAATACAACTTTCACTATACTTGCATTTTCAAATACAATACAACTTTCACTATCACTCTCATATATAAAATTTTTCTCTACACTATCATATATAACATTTTTTACTAGCACTCACTCATACTCACTTGAGTTTATTTTATGTTGATCTTCATGTGCTTACTCCAACTTGTGTCTAGCTATCTCCTATACCTATCAAATAAACAACGTGGTAAAATGGAAAAGGAAACAAACCTAAATTGCAAAACTAAAATTGAATCTGAATATTTGTATTGCCTCGTTTATGGTTTTTTTTTTCTCTTCATGGTTTAGACAGGGACAAATACATATATTTGCACGGACAACTTATGATATGCACAATGTATCATTGTGAATAAACAAGGCTGGACATCGATTAAATATCATAGACTATTACAAAGGTCAAGCTCAAAGGCTTGACATAGTGCAAATGTGCACAAGGTCAAACCCAAGCCTCCTCGGGCTCAACACAAGCGCACGGGAAAATGCAACTCAAATTAGAAAATAAAATAAAGGGAAAAAGGCATCACATCAAATTGCACAAACAAGTATTGTGCCACATCATAACAAGAAACCACCAAAACATACATATGTATATGTATGTATGTATCAGCTTTTCAAAACAGATAAGCAAGTGGCAGTATCAGTTTTTCATGGTTAAGGACATTCAAGGTTTCAGGCCATTCAAGGTTCAGGTCATTCAGGTACCAATTTCAGGCCATTCAAGGTTCATGGAAGGCAAGGAAACAAGGGAATTAGAAACCAAAGAAATCAAAGAAAAATGCATTAAACAAATAATTATAGTGTACATACAGTATAAACCAAACCCAAAACCAAAATATACATGTATAAACCAAAACCAAAACCAAAATATACAAGTATATATGAAATCAAATTTCACATAAACAAGCTCGAGTGTACATATGAACATACAAGTATATAAATATGTAACAAGGACAACATTCACACATGTGTAATAAGCTCAAAATCGATCAGGCAACTCAACAAAGACAAAGTGCACAGACATGGTTCATGGAAAATGGTTCAAATTAGCAAACCAGTTTGATAACAAATGGTTCAAACCTGCAACAAGATCAACTCAAAATGGTTCAGCTACAAGCATCAAGGAGAAGTAAGTGATAGTGTATACGAAAACATTAAAGTTCAAAACATGATATGTATCACTCCAATATCCAAATGAATCATCAACCACAAACATTCACATATACATACATACATACATATGTGTATAAGTATATACATAGAAGTTCAAAACATTCAAAAATTCAAGAATCTAAAAGGTATTCAAGATATGGACAAGAAACCAAAGCATATGAAAAGGATTCAACCAATGTAAAGGTAGTGCACCACATTATTCAAGGCAGTGTGCACTGCCTTGAACAAGGTAGTGTGCAAGGCATGGACATGGCCATAATGCAACAATGCAAAGGCAAAAAGTTACACTGTGAGGATATGGCTGCAAAGTACAAGTCGAGACTTATGACAAGACCAACATTTTGAAATGGTACATGATCGGGAAATTAAAAATGCAACAAGACCAACATTTCACACACACACACACACACACATACATACATACATACATACATACATACATACATACATACATACATACATACATACATACATACATACATATATGTATGTATGTATATACATGGATGATATTCATAGTGATATAGACATAAAACTTATGATATTATATATAAAAAATAAAAAATTTAAAATGTAACAAGAAATCACAGTGTAAAAGCAAGTGCCACAAATTAAAACCAGATAGCAAGCTCGAGTGAAGAAATGACATGATATGCTACATATACACACATATGGACACATATGTATATACATGTATATATGTACATATACAAAGTCAAATATACAAATGAATAACTAGTGCACTGGCTTGTCAAAAGAACGTTGTAAAGATATGTGTGCATATATATACTGGAATCAAAAGAACATTCACATATTTATACAGTTTAAGTATCAAAACACACACACACACACATATATACTCATATACATGTATGTATGTATCAACTTAAGAATTTTCAAAGTTTCAGTTTCTTAAAGTGTCGGTTTTTCAAAACATACATATATACATATATGTATGTGTGAGTGTGTGTATATATATATATGCATCAGTTTTTCTAAACTGCCTAAGCGCGTATATACAAGTATAATCAAGTATGAACATATAAGTATATATAAGTTGATACAAGTATATACAAACAACTCACGAACTAGTTCATAAAGGTACATAAGTTGTTACACCAAGACATACATACAACTAGTAAAACCTTTGTGAGGAGCAACAATGACAAGCATAGGCACCAAAACACAAGTGTTCAACTCCGGCTCCGAAATTCAGGTGCAAGTTCAAGTGCAAATTTAGCAATGACATGCCTAAACATACAAGCTGGTATTCAGACGTATATAAATAAATATGTATGTATGTATGTATGTATATACATAAAATATAAAGCAACACATCCACTATGGTTCAGGAACATATCCAAGTAGATTCACAGAATCAAACCCTCGAACCAAATGAAAAACTGAGATACTAAGCAACACGCCTAGTACTCAAAGCAGACTCACATGAAGCACATGCAACCAATACAGAAATAGTTAAGAATCTAAACCAAACCAAGTAAGTCTAGACTTTAAGTAACAAGGTCATCTACAGGACCTAATCAAACTCAATTCAGATAAAGGCATTAAGAAGGAATACCAAAAAATGCTCAAATCGGTTGAAGCAACATCAACATTTGAATTGCTAATGGAAAAGAGTGAGAATCATTGAAAATATTTACATAAAGGCATTAACAAGGAACACATAAAGTAACAAGGAACACAAGTCCACTTAAAATATTCAAATTCGAAAAACCAATCAAACATATACGTAATATAAGGAATTGTTGAAATCAATCCCTATAAATTTAAACCAAAATCACCACTGTCAAAATAGTCAAGATCAAATATCATGAACTTAAAGAAATAAATCTTACAGATAACAATTTTTATATGAAAATATATTTTGCAATTCTCGTTTCCAATGTCTTTCCATAAAGTAGAAATAACCATTCACTCTCTTCATCCAACTGTGCCTTAGGTTATATCTACGCTTATACATTCACTTTCCTTTTCAAACGGTCAAACCATTCTAAAGAAATTTTTACTGCAATATCATAATAAACATTTTACAAAAATGCGTTTGGTCTTTCTTAACTTTTAAGGATGTCAAATAAATTGCACTTTGTGTAAACTGATCAAACTTATATTACAGTGATCGAATTCCTAGATCTATCTTGTAGCCTTTGGTCCACTGTTTCATATAACACAATGACATCATTATTAAATATTGAATATACGATCTCATACTACAATTTACCTGCTTATTTCAGTGAACTAATTTCATCGAGGTTATGTATATTACGAATAGCGACTATTCACCATATAACATTTATAGGTGATCGTATACGGAACAAATATCCACATTCTTGTATTGTTTTTGAAGTTTGGAAATCAATTAAGACAGTACACAGTCTTTGGGCAAAAAAATACATAAGTGACCAACTTACAAACGTATTTAGTAGTTGTATAATTAGGCGCTTGCATGAGATAACATGCTAAAATATTTGTTAATAAGTATATGTTATATTTCTATTTATCAATCTTAATTCAGTTCCTTTGTATACTTTAACAGATAAATTTTTATCAATTTAGTTGCACAAATTTACCAATATAGATTATTTTAACTTTATATAACAGATGTTCTTAAAATATTAGAAAGGTAATGTAATACCTCGTAAAATGAACCATAAATAAATGAAATAAATAAAATTAAGTATGATAAGGTAGAAAATGAAATTCTTATAAAAGATGGAATTTGACCACGAAAGTTATACCATTGCATATGTGGTGAAATTTTAATTAATTTCTTTATATAATATGTTGCAAATGGAGCTCGAATGAAGAAGTTATGAGCATTTGAAGTTTTCAGATTTAAAGTAATTTAAATAGGAGTCAAATAGATAATTAGCTCATCAATTTGAAATATGAAACTAATTGTGATTTGACCTTGGGGTCAAGTAAGGTTAAAAATTAGCAATTAATGTTAAAGTTAATTAGGGTATGAAATCAATAAATAATCAAGCAACGGTAAAATAAAGAAATACATTTCAAAAACAAGGGAAGAAGTCGACTCAACACCTTAAGGGGTCGACCTAGAGGTCCACCGTAAGGGTCCACCGTAGGGCTTGACCGCTTAGAGCATGGGGGTCAACCACTTCCATGTTGTGGAGCCTATTTTGATGAGTTGTACATTGTAAATTTATCCATTTCTAATCTATTCTCATTCAATTGTTCTGATGCGTTTCCAACCACTATAAATTAGACCCTAGACCTTTCACTTTTGTCCAACAATATTTTAGTAACAATAGTGAAACACTGCTCTTGTTATCTCTTTAAAGTAGATTCAAAAAGTCCGTAGAGAATTCAAGTAAGAATCCAATCTATTTTCTATGTATTTCTTCTTCCTCCAACCTATTCTTATTCCATTCTCCTCCGACTATTTTGAATCTAATAAATATATATACCTCTTTCATATTATGTGTGTGTGTGCATTTATTAAAAGACAGAGATTCTGGAAGAGATTGTGAGGCATGCAAATCCAAGAAAAGTGAAGCTAAGGCTATTCTGTGAGTGGAAACCTTAGTATTTAATTTCAGCAATTGTTTAGTGTATTTCTTTTGCATTTGGATATACCTTAGAGATTTTGGGATTTCGAAAATATGATAGAAAAAATCCCTAAAAATTCCTTTTTAATTTGATACGTCAATTTTATGTTGAGATTTCCAATTATTTACATTAGTTTGATGGAATTTGTTTCATTTATGAATTTATTTGATAATTTCATAATCTATTCCACTTCTCCTTCTTCTTTGGGTCAAATTGTGATCCTTTAATAAAATAAGAGGTCTAGGTACAAATTCTATTCGTATTTTATACCACTTATTCTTATTATTTTTTTGTACAAGAGGAGTTGAATAGAATATGGGGTTTAGATCATAATTCTTTTTGTTTAAGATATTCCATTGAATTGGTGTAATAAATTGAGTTTCTATTTTATTTACAAATATGTTACAATTTTGGTTATGAACATCCATTCCCTAATTTGGATATAAAAATCCCATGAAATCTTGGGAATTTGAAGGAAAAGCAATTGTAATAATATTTAGTTAGGGAATTGACATTTAACGCTAGTTTAAAGCATAAAATCCATGTGTTTAGAACTTAATAGGCATTAATATTTATTTATCTCTATTTATGTAAATTATTGTGTATATGGAATAGTTAATTAGACATTTATTTACATTTATTTCCTCCGTTAGGAAGGTAATTGACTGTAAGGCGTAATAAGGAAGATTCCTTATAAGACCTTATTTATGAAACAGTGAGATGAGTGTGTTTGTGTACGTAGGTATAATAATTGATGTATGGCTAAGTCATAGGGATGCAAGGTCAATAGAGTTACATGATGGAAGTCTCCATTCACTTTGAGACTATCAACAGTTGTGTACACTTTTATTTATGTGAGATATCCTTATGATAAATATTTGTAATGACATAAGGCTGGCCCCATGTTCTGTTGGGAAAATCTACACAGCTAATCTGGCTATTAGTTCCTATGAGTAGTGGACTAATTTGAGACGTCATTATGAATATGAGCTATAAGTGAAATGCCAGCTTTGGGATTTTTGAGGTATTAAGTAGTTGGAGCCGCCTCTTTTCCCTAGATGAAGTATTAAATGGCTATGGGAACATGTTAGTGGTATCTATACAGGGGTCCTCTTATGGAAGTTAGTCTTAAATGATGGGGTTTGCCTTAATTAAGGTCTTAAATGATCAAGAGTCTGCCTATTTTCCACTTGGAAGTATTAAGTGGCCTATGAGATTCTATATGATTTCAGCTGGATATTACCGAGGAACAAGCTTTTGGAATAGATCTTAAATGATGGCTTTTGCCTTAATTAATGTCTTATAAGGCCAGAGTCTGCCTATTTTCCACTTGGAAGTATTAAGTGGCTTGGGTACCGTCTCTCACATTATTAGCTATTTATGACGTATGATTGAAATATGGGATTTTACAAACCTGCTATTTGAATGGAAGGTATTAAGT
Organism: Allium cepa; assembly: GCA_030765085.1. Lineage (NCBI taxonomy): Eukaryota > Viridiplantae > Streptophyta > Magnoliopsida > Asparagales > Amaryllidaceae > Allium > Allium cepa. The sequence continues at coordinate 828,076,683 of CM060934.1, forward strand.
GGTTGGACCCGCCTACTTTCCTTATAAATAACTATTAAATGACTTCAATTGTTTTATGTTCATATACATATTCTTATTTTGAAATATAATGCCCAAGTACTGAAAAGGAAAGGCTCGAGGTTTTTATTCACCAGACATTTGTTGTTCGACTCCCACCTCATTTCAACACAGGTTAAGGAGGGAGTGATAGCGGTGTAGGGATGGAGAAGCTTGGATTGTGGCGGTACTTTTTATTATTACTTGTTTTTATATGTACCCATGTACTTAGACAATTGTTGTAATAGATATAATGTTACGATTTTTTATGGAATTTTGCATCATGACATTTTATGGTTTTGAAATAAATGCGTACACTTTGCTATTATATTTTGTTCCATCTACTGTCAGTCCTGAAAGTTTAGTTATGGCTCTATACTGCTATTTTCTTGGATATACTAAAAAAATAACCTTTGAATGTATCTATGTTTCAATGGGCCTTTTCTGGGTCAAAATTTATGCCAATTCCGGGGTGGGTTGTTACATTGGTATCAATGCCTAAGTTACCCAATCAATGGGGAAAGTATACTATGTATATGAGTGGCATACTTGTTATTTTTGAAAAAGATTTTTCAAAAGATTTTTCAAAAAATCATACTATATATACACACACACTTATTTTGAATTTACACTTAACTCTATAAATTCTAACTATAGAAGTAGCTGCTACCATATTCCAAGAGGGTGGACGAAGCAGCTATGAGTTGGAAAATAAATAGAGTTAAATTTATACTTCTTTGTAGGACCTAAACTTTCTTATTACTATAGGCTCTATAAGTATTAAGGTAAGAGAGATATGAATCGTAGATGGAAAGGTTGATAGAAAATAAATGACCTTAAGGAAACGTCCGTTAGGCTAACAATTAATACAGACAAATTAGCATTTATGGAGGTAACAAATGAAGGTGTTATGTATTAATAAAATATGGTAGTAGGAGAAAACTTCCATAAGGATAAAAACATTTATCACTATAAGGTGGAAATTAGATTTTTAAAGAGTAGAGTATAAATATTTAAAAGAAAGTACAAATTTCCGTCTTACCTTTTGGGACATAATTTGATGAATAGGTTTCTTTGAAAACCCTTTGAAAAATTTGAAAGTGCCTTTCAAAAGAATTTGAAATGAAAATCTTGTAAGTTATAAATTTTTGTAAAAAAGTGATTATAGATGAATTTTAAACTATGTCACCGTTTGTTTTGTAAAAAGTTTGAAGAGGTTGAAAATTTAAAATGACGGCGAAATATTTTTGCTAGGCAATTTTAATTTGAAAATCTAGCGACTTGAGAAGTTAGAAGGAAAAAAGTTCTAACTCATTAAATTCTCAACTAAAAAATTGATTGGATTTGAAAATCTTTCATATTCCTTGCTTTTGTATTTTTGTATTTTCTATGTTATATTTCCTATGCAATAAATTTGAAAGTTCCTCCCTCTACAACTTCTTAAAGGTTTTATAAGTTGGAAAGTTTTAAAATTATAAATACGATCTAGACAAGTTTAATAATATAACATCACTAGTTTTAGAAAAGTTTTGGAAGGGTAATGCAATTTTTAAAAGCGGTGAATTTCTTTAAGACAAAATGGTGGTTGGTTTTAATTTTAATTAATGACTTGAAAAGTTTCCGTTCGTAAATCTTTTTAATTTGATTAATAAGATTTCAATTTTTGATTCTTTGATCCTTCTATTTTTCCTTTTTATAAACCTAAAAGTTCTTTTTTTAGAACTCTTCTTTTTAGGGGCTTATGGATAGAAATAACACCTATTTTGGGATGTAGAAAATAGAAAGAATGGAATCTCTGATAATATAAGAAGGAGAGCATCCCCATATAAGGTGATGAAGAGAATAATGGCTAGAACTTAGGTAAGAATAGAATTGTGAATTCTGGTAGATGAGATACTGAAAGGAGTAATAGTGTAAGATGGAAGCTATCTTTGTTTATTCTGTCTATTTTTCTATCGTATAAAGTTATAAAAGGTTTCTTTGACCATTGATTGGATTTGAATGATAATTGATAAATAAGTTAGATGTTTTTGTATAAGGAGAAAATTTATGTAAAGTTGAGAATTTTATATGTTCTCTAATTTGAATACAAAAGTTATTTGAATAATAGTAATATTAGATTTGATGAAGAAAAGCGTTGCAAGAGATTTTTAAGAGTTTTTGAGTAAAGTTACGAGATACGTTTCATAATAATAAGTGTACATTTTGAGTGATAAGGTGATATATATTATCGCATGCTTTACAAGGAAATAACTGTTATTTTGAAATGATGATTGTGAAAATTTTATTATTTTATGATTACTTTTGTAGATAGAAAACTCTTTGAAACAAAAATGGTTTAACATATCATTTTGAAAAGATAATTTAGTCCGAATCTATCGTGTTAAAATCCCTATTTTCAAAAAGGCGTAAATCCTTATTTTAGCAAGCTATTGAAAAAGAAAGTTTTTATAGGTTCCTTTTTGAAAACCCAAGAAAATTTTGAATGTCATAAACTAGAAAATCTAACATTTAAGAAAATGTTTTGATAAGGAAAGTTTTTTTTATAAAAAGGAAGATTGTTTTATTCCTATTTCGGAATAAAGGAATTTTGAATCTTTGATAAAGGTTTTTATTAAATTTTAAATTTTCAAAGATGAAGATATAGATTTTGATACTTCATGTCTTAAGTATTGCAAGAAATGAGTAGTAAATGCTTATCATGAAATAAGTTTATTCGTATGAAGATATTTTATTTTATGTGTGAAAGTTATGATTTTATAAAGTTTTATGGAGTAGATATGTTCATGACCTAAATAAGTTAGACTAAGTTTCTTTTTAGGATACAAGTAAGATAGAAACAGAATGTACTATCTGATCTGGAAATTTGAAGACAGTCCCAAACCTCTATTTGAAGAAGTTGGTAAAGTGTAAAAATATTTCAGATCTGTAATTGGGTTGTGAATTAGATTAACCATATAATATGATTTTCTATATTTTAATTTTGGAGCAATTTTCGTTTAATTTCCAAAAATCATCCAATTCCCAAAAATTTGTATAAAATGCGTTGTTTGAAGTAACAAGGACTAGAAAGGAATGAGATGTGCAAGAGATGGATATTCTTTTCCATAGCTTACACTATCTATTAAAAAAAAAAGATTTTTTTTTTAAATTTCAAACAAAGAATAACCTCCACTTGTGGTTAATTTATGAGAAATTATGACGGTAATCTTTTTGGAAGGATAACTTCGATAAATTAAAATATGGAAATTAGTATTCTAGTTGGAGAACTAGAACTTAGACATAGATATCGTACAACTGCACTAAATGACTAGAGTTTGTGATACATACATACATATATACACACACACATGCACACAGAGAGCATATATTGCGACGATATGTGCAACAGTTAATAATTGATGGAGTATGATTTATGGATGTTGATTACAAATTAAAGGGCAATAAATTTGTAACTAACGAGAATAAAAGTAATCTGATGGGGACTAATTAAGGAAACATGATATTGCAATTGTGGAAGAAAGAAATTTGAGTAATGAATGGATTTTGGAAACCCGAGGAAGGTTAAAAAGACTAAAGAAATTAACTAGAAATGGTCAAATTCTAAGAGTAATGATCAGCTATTATGGATATTATTTGAACATTAAATGGACAACACTTATTAAAGACCAAAAAAGGGAAATCAAGAAAATGGGTAGCAATGGAATGAAATGTTAAAGATAGCCCATCTTAATTTAGAAAGGAGCATTGGGAAATCAACACCGTCTATATTAACTGATAATAAATGGTAACTTCCAGTAAAATTTTCTTTTGGAGTTCTTGGATTAAGTCGCTACTTGTCTTCATTAATTATTGAAAAATGGATGATGTTGTATAAGATATCTTCCTATTTTATTCCTATGTAGACTTTACGAATGAGATTTAAACCACTTGCTATAGGGTGGGATGTAAAGTAAATAAGGAAATTTAGGAGAACACTTAACTAGTGATAGACCTGTAGCGACCCATAAATTAATCGCTTTGTATTTGAATATTTTAATCATTTTTAAAATTTTAAATAATGGATTTTAATAGCAAATAATCATATTTTAAATATTAATTAATGATGTTAAAATTGTTTTCAAATTTTGTTTACCAAAATAATTAATTCAAATAAAAATAGAAACTGTGACCGAAAAACGTTTTCTGAAATTCTGACTTTCCAGTATCAGAGAGTCATCGAAAACGTTATGCACATTTTGTATGACTCGTGTACACATTCACACACATATAAACATGTGTATGGCAAGTTAAGTATTAATAGTAATAAATCATGGTTAATTTAAATATAAACATGATAAGACATATTATGTCTAAATAAAAAAGAGAGTAAAATATGGAATAAGTCCTCATGTATCACCATACTCAACACCATACCCCTGTACACATTATGGAGCATGTCATGATCAAGCATGGTGTGTGGGCCACCTTGACCATGATCTTGGGAGGGGGAGGGGGAGGGGATGAGATGGATATTTGTGATTTGCGGAAATAAGGCAAGGGTAAGTTAGTAATTTCACCTATTTTCATGTCTATAAATATCTCCACCATAACTTCATTTCTCACTTTGTAATCTCGTTTCTCATTTTCCTATGAAGCTCTCTCCATGTTTATATTAATGTTCACCCATGGCTTCTCTTCTTCATTCTTAGTTTGAGAAAAATCACCACCTGTCACTTTAAATATTTTCCTTAATCCACAAACTCCATATATTTATATACAAATACCCTTCCATCAAAATAAAAACTATCCCCACCTCAAAAATCCAAGGCTGATCCCAACACTGCCCAACCCAAACCTAGCCCACTAAGGGCCCAAAAGTCCAAGTTAAGATGTAGTGAAGGTAGTTCGTGAGTTCGGCAACTTGTTGTGGTGATCCGGTTAAGTTAGTAGTGTTCTGGTGAGTAAAGCTTCTACCATCAAACCAAATGTTTTCAAATTATATTTGTGTTCATGTTATAGTTATTGAATGCTTGTTGTATTGGTGAAATAATAATTTGATTGCTGGATTGGTTCTTTGCTTGAAAGATATTCGCTTTGAAAAGTTAGTAGGGAATCATTAAACATATGAAATTTTATTAGTTAAATTTATGCCTTTGTTAATAAATGCTTGATATATGTTGTATTATTGTAAATCACCACGTATTGTTAGTCCTTGAGATGAAAGTTGTTATAAAATATAAATACTAACATTATAATTTATATATATATATGTATGTATATGTAGGATATAAACATGTAGGTACTAAGAATGAAGACTGTATAGTATAGAGATTCAAGACTGAAGAAATCCAGATTGAAGACTCATGAGTATCAAGATATCAAGAATTCAAGATTTCAAGAGTACAAGATAAGTATTGAGTCTAGAATTATGTTAAAACTTCTTGAAAGCACATACATCTTTATTTGAAATTTATTCGTGGAATGGAATCCACTTTGAGCCTGTTAAAGGGATGGAACCCTAGTGGGATGGAACCCATGACAATATCTGGCGGAACATATAGTGGCCCTACTTTGATATCCACTAATTTTATAAAAATGCTTTTCAAAAATATATGTCTTGTTTTTAATTTTTTTCTTCAAAACTCTCTTTTCAAAAAAGACATATCTCTTGGTTTTAAATATTTTAGCTTCGAAACTATTTTTATCATTTTTAATATTTTGATTTCAAAATTGTCCCTGTTTTTAAACCATCTCTTGTCTTAAATATTTAGCTTTAAAATATTCATATACTCAGATATTAAACTATATTCAAAATATATTAAAAATTACTTTTTAAACTCTTTGATATGGTTAAACTATATTCAAATATATTTACATAGTTTAGAAATTGTTTTGATAAATTATAGAAACCAATTTTAATAAGAAAATCAAAACATCAAATTTGCCTAGAGCATGTCGACATCCATCAACCCCCGATGTCGACATGGTGTCCGTTAAATTCAAAATTCAAGTTTTCAAAAGAAGTGTCAATTCGTCATATCTTTTCACGAATAGATATGGCTGTTGCTCTACTATAAATACCAGTAGTTCTAAACGAATTTATCATCAAATTTCATTTATTTTATCTCCTCTTCATCTTCCACATTTATTCTAAAGAATCTTAAACTGTACTCTGTCAAAATACCAAGCGAATCAAACTTGATTATCTCTTGCTTGATTCTTTGCCACTCTCTCCATAAGATCTCAGTCCTATTCAGAGTTATAGGATCTTTTGTAAATCGAACTTTTGAGTAAAAGGTGCGGTTGAGCCTTGAAATCAATTGGGTGTGATTGTAGCCCTAGAAATCAATTAGGTGATCTTGTAGCCTAGATAAATCAAGAGAGTTGCCCTGGACTCGAATACAGGAGGGTGTACCTCATAGCCTTGAAACCGAGGGTGTAATCCGGGAGATTATTTTGATAAGAAATCCGTATGATTGTACGGGACTGGATGTAAGGAAACTTTGAACCAATATAAAATCCTGGTGTGTTCTTTCCTTTACTGCTTTTAATTATCATTTGCATCCATGTCCGATTATGTGATTATATCTATGTCTATGAATTGCACTTGTTGGTGATTAAATTACATAAGTTTCATAAAGCTTTAGAAAATCCACAAAACACTATTCACCCCCCTCTAGTGTTATTCCAGCCTTTAAGATCCGTAATTCGCATTTCTCACACGTACATATCCTCATACCCTTGCTACGTGATGTGTTTTCGTACTGCAAATGACATAAACTTGAATTTCGAACTGCCGCTATAACGATAGTCGCTATATCGGCACTTTCGGAAAATAACCTTTTATCGAAACCGTTTGGTTTCATTATCGTGCTTGAAATTATTTTACAAGATAAGTAAGTTTTTTATTAATGATTTTTCCAAAAATATTTAATTATTTTTGTAAAGACTATTCAATTAATTAATTAGTAAGGATTAAAGTTAACTAATTAACTTATTAATGATGTGTTTAAAATTAACTAAACACTTGGTTAATTATGTTTCGAGATTAATTAATCATTTTATCTACTGATGTTTAAGGTTAATTAATCTTTTCAATTAGTGACTTTTATAAGTTAATAAATCTGTTTAACATTAATTTTTTCGAAAAGAAATGTGTGATCCTCTAAAGTAGAGGAGAGCGGATATTCGGATACGAATAAACCTTAATGCTGTAGTTATTAATGTTAAAAATATTGTTTTTATGTTTAAATAACTCAATGTTTCTTCTAACTATGTCAAGATATTTGTTAAACTTATTATTTTTAGTTAATCTATATTTTGGGTTTGAAATCCACTTCAAACAAAAAGATGCTATTGTATAAACCAATATATTAGTATAAATATTATTATTAAAAAGTCTTTGGTTTCTCTCAAACCAAATGTACAAGCATTACTAATTTGATCACCATTGGTAATCAAACAGTTTGAATTATCATCATAATCTTTATGCATACCATCCCCAATGAAAAGAATACCAGAGCATGACCTCCAACTTACAGCCACATCTTCAAGATCCCCAACCACACCACACAGTCAATCATCAAAAATAACCAAATTGTTTGAGATTTCATCATTTGCCTTGTACATAACATCACCTAAAACATCAACTGTCTCGTGTATGCCATCATATAACTTACTTGGTTTGCAGTACATATTATCCATTTGCAAATTGACTGATGTATCAATCTAGTCATTAGAAATATGAGAACTAAAATTCTGATTAAAAATTTTCTTGCTATATCTTTCAGTAGCTACTTCACTAATATCAGACCCCTTGTTAACATCTCCACCCTCAAAACCATCGAACACCCTGTTAGAGATAACACTGCATTTTTGAGATTGGTTCACAAGTCTGTTCTCAGATTCAAAAACAGAAGGAACATGAATATTACCATCAAAACACTAAGTACTCACAACTACATCATCTACAAAATCGGGATTTATATCTAAATCCTCCAATGTCTCAAGATAATCAAAACGATTGGTAGTAACTAACTCAAACTTCTCCACATCACAAGATTTTACAATGCATTTTTTTATTATGAACACGAATAAAATCTTTACTCATTTCACCCAATTGAACTGTAGAAGCAAAATTCCCTTTAGAATAAATTGTATACCCATAGTCACATACTTCATCAATAGTTTCCATAAAGTGTACAATACGTAATAGCAGGATCTAATAATATTGAATCAAAGAAATTTATAAAGTCCTCCTTTTGAACCACAACAGAGATATTTGAAGCATCCTTTGCACCTTTAATATTTTTCAAACCTCTGTAATTTTCATTATAAACTAGATGTGTATCCCCAACGAGTCATCACCTTCTAATAAAGAAGCATATTTCCCAAATAAATCCACAGGATCATCAAATTTCAATCTATAGTTCTTAGCAATATTAGTTGCATTTATTACATTAAAATGCTTGAATAATTCCTCCAAGAGATCTCTTTCTTCTAATTCCAAAGACGATCTAATAAAATCCTCTTAAGTTTCATGCAATTAAGAATAAAATGAAAACCATGATCGTTGATAGAAATATTTTTCGATTGCTAGAGAAAGAATTGCCAGAGGAAGAGTAAAATTTCATTGAACAATTGTTCATTTAATGATCAAAGATACGCAATCGAAACACCTAATGGGTTCACTACAGACTTTAGCCATATGAGACTGGCCACCGCTTCAAAAACATTATCTTTTCCCACTTTTGGAATCAATCCATTTCGTGAATGAAGATTTACAATTGAGGATTTGGGATGAATGAAATAAAGGTTCCTTCACAACTCGGTGCATACGAACCCAGATTTGATGAGCAAGGATGCAAAAATGAAGAAGATGAAGTCGAAAAAATTAAAAGCAACGGACGCCATTTTCTTGTGGCAGCGGTTTAAATATCTTTTAATTATTAAATTTTAAAATGATATTCTAAAATTCTTTATCTGTTTAACATTAAATAGTCTTTCCATTAAAGATTTTAACAATTAATGAACCATTTTTAAATAATGAGATTTAATTATTTACAAATTACTTTAATTAATTATATTTGATTAACTAAATTAATTAATGATAAAGGATTAATTAAGTAATTAATTAAGTGTAATCAATTAATTTAATTAATTAATTATTAAGTATTAAATAATTAATACTTAAGGGTTAGAAGTTAATTAATTAAAGTTTAATTAATTTGTAATTAAGAATCATTAATTAGATAATTTAAGATTATTAATTAATGATTAGAGGTTAATCAATTGGTAATTAAGGATTGATTAACTGATAATTAAGGATTAATTAATTTTTATTAATATTTATTGATAAATAATTAAGGTTTATTAATTAATAATTAATCTGTAGTTAAGATTAATTAATTGGTTTGTAAGGTAATTAAGGGATGAATCACCCAATTGTAATTAATAAAATGAATGTGATTAATTTAAGTTAATTAATTTATTGTTTAATTAAAGATAATATCTTGATGATTGATTAAGTATAATTATTAATGAAATAAGTAAGTGTAATTACTTAGTGAAGTAATTAATGGATAATTACTAGATGTAATTAAAAGTAAATTACTTGATGAAAAGTAATTAAAGAATAATTACTTAGTGGAAGTAATTAAGTGATTAATTACTCAGTGTAATTAATTAAAATATTAATTAATGTAATTAATCAAGGAGTTAATTTAATTAGTGAAAATAATTAAAGATTAGTTAATTACTGAAGGTAATTAATTAAGGGCAATTAATGAATGTAATTAAGTTGAAAGATTTCTTGTTAAATGGAATTAAGTAAAGAATAATTAATTAATGAAAGTAATTAAAGGATCATTAATTAATGTAATTAATGAACAAAAAATTTAAGGTTAATTGATTAATAATTGTGATTGATTAAAAAGATAATTAATCAATGAAGTGATTATAGTACAACTAATTAACATAATTAATTAAGGATCAATGTAATTAATTATAATTAATTAATTAATGGGAGTACTTAAAAGTTAATTAATATAAGTGATTAAAGTATAATTAATTTGTGTAAATAATTTAAAGGCTAATTACTTAATGTAATTAAAGAATAATTAATCAAGGATGATTAATTAAGAGAATAATTAAAGAACAATAAACCTATAATTAAAGATTAATTAATTGGTTTATATGGTGATTAAAGAGTGATTAATTAATTAAATGGTTGTAATTAATTAATGATTGTTTAAGCAGGATTAGGTGATTAATTCTCAAGTAATTAATTTAATTTAAGTTGATTAAATTAATTATAATATGGATTAATGATTTCTGTTTGTGGATGATTGTTTGAGTAGAATGTCTGGATTGATTGATACTTATAGTTTGATAATCTGTGATGTTCTGTGATGTGATATTGGTTATAGCTGTGATAAATGTGTGATATTTATCTGTGAATGATGCTGTGTGAATTCAATGTATTAAATTGAATTAAATTGTTCAAACTTAAACCACTTGGACTTTAAGGAGGCATTTTGGATTTCGGTGAGACCGGGATCGGATTTCCAAATTTGGAATTCCGGAAACCACATTGATCCGAATTAAATGTTAGGTGTTGAAATATCAAGTGAAGATCAAGTGAAGATTCAGAGGAAAGGCTATGGTCGTTAACTATGAGGGTGATTCCAAAACGAGTTAACGGAGATAATGCTTTCGATTGAGATGAAGATTCAGAGTGCAAGAGCTATTGTCGTTAACTCTGAGGTTGATTCCAAAATGAGTATAGCGAGATAGTGCCTTCGGTTTCGTTCGAACCCAGAACGAACTTGTATGGATTGAATGCTTTCAGAACATCGTCAGGAGGACGATGAGCATTCTAAGATTGATGTGTTCTATAAAGGTAATCGTAGCCTCAAGCCTCATTAATCGAGAATAGGTAAAACAGGGAAGGTGCAGCAAGGCTAAGTGGGTAGCATCCAAGTAGGACGAGATTTACCCCTGTCTAGAGTTTCCTTTTATTCGGCTTAGTAGGTAGTTGGCGACGGCTAACTACGGGGTTGTCTTGTCCGCGACTATCCAGTAAGGGATGGTTCCGTCCTTGTGTTGCAGGGAATTTAGGGTGGATCCTCGGTACGGTGATCTAGGCCACGTAATGTTACGGGTGGTACCCAAGTAGCCCTTGCCATTGTATGGAATCCAATCTCCAACAAGTGCCATACGTATTGATTGTGCTCAACTATGTTGAAATATAAGGTGTAAGCATTCCAGCTATTTCTGTATTTTACTTGAAAACCCTAGACCCTATTATAATATAACTGGATTTTCTGTCAAATGTTTTGGTTATCGTAGGGTAAAAACTTTTCCGTGTTTATGGGCGGGAAGTCTTATGAGACACCTTTTGTTCCAAAGGTTTTCAAACTTAAGCAACTTTAACCCGTTTACTCACACCAGACCCATGTCGGACCTAGGGTTTATTTTATGTTTTATTAAACTCTTGGGTACTCAAATTTTGATGAGCAGCCAAAGGATTCAGGTTAGCTTTGACGAGTTCTGGATGAGACATGGAGCAGGAGGCTTCCGCGTTTGTAGATATATAGTGGTTCCGCTGTGCTAGTGTTGTATCTGTATTTCGGTGATGTACTTGAGTTGTAATAACTAGACAGATGTTTATAACTATCTAGTTTGTGTTGTATAAGCTGTATAACTTTGATGTATATGATACTATGTAATATCTTACGTGATATAATATAATTTATCCGTTCCGCTGTGAGACTCTGTGTGACGACCCAGAATTTTAAACATTTGAAATTGAAAATATTTAGTTGATTTTAAATATTTGGAAGTTATTTTTAACTTGAATTTCAAATATCATTGTTTGTTTGACAACTAAATTATTGAACTTAATAATATGGAATCGGGTAAAAAATAATATGAAATCTGAAATTTCGAGCTTGTTAAAAATATTTCAAAGGCTTAGAAAATCTATATTGATAATACTAAAGATAATGGAAGCTTCAGAATTGGATTTGAAAATGTTTTGTTCAGTTTTGAAATTTATATCGTTTAAATCGATATTTAAACATAGCATTTCGAGACACAGTCTCGGAATTCGACGGAACCAGTTCCATCGGATCCGTAATATAGTATTATTATCGGATTTCAATTTTCGTAGCGTTTGGTGTTGTCGTATGATCGTACGGTTGATAAACGCACCGAAATTATATCGAAATTTAAAAGAAATAACTGATCCAAAAAGCTATCTTCTCCATAGATCGAATTTGGACTCGGAATCTTTTCCATTGCATTCGGAATAGGCATATAACATTATAAACATCTAGCAGCATGCCTTGATAGGAGTTGGAATTTTGTGCTTCAATTGGGGACGATTTAAAATTTGAATTTAAATTTGAAATTAATATATAAATATTTTACCTTCAATATACTGTTGCCTCGTTCAACACCTGTTAACATTCTGGGAGCATTTGTTGTTCATTGTTAATCGCGTTCGTTTTAAAAATCAAAGCTAGAAGAAAAATAAAAAACGAACGAACATTATTCTCGTTCAAAAATTTATTAATCTTGGCATCAAACAAAAAGAAAAAAACGACGAAACACTTCGTCGTTTCAATCAGAAATCAAGGCAGCCATTTGAATACAAAAATGTTAGAAAATTTCGGCCTTCATTGAAGCAGCTCTCGCTTCAATTCGAATCCGAAGCACCGAAATCGTGTTCGACTACTGTGGTTGTGGTGGGCTCGAGATTCGTAGGTGGCTCAAGGGCTAGGGTTTGGTGCGAATATAGAGTCGTGACCTCTAGCGACGTGAGGGGGAGATCGAGGAGCTCGAGTTCGAGCATCGCGGTGAATGGTGTTAGGTGAAATCGAGACGAGTCATGGGTGATGCGGCGATTCTTAGAGGTAGGCAATCGATTGATTTGAGGTGCCACATGCGCATGGGGACGAGGTGCGTGAGCAAAGCTGGGGTGGTCTCGATGTGATGCGGTGATTTCTGGTGGGGCTGAAGTCGCGGCCAGAGGCGAGTGGACAAGGAGACGCTCATTCGACAGCAGCAGATGGTGAGATATTCGATTTTTGTTTTTTAAAATTTATTTTCAATTTAACAATTATGCACATAAATTTGAAATTTACAATTTGTTAATGTTTACAGTGAAGTATAAATGGTTATAAAAATATATAGATATATACACATATTGAAAGTTGCTAAATTACAAAAAATAATAATAATACAGTAAGATAAAAGAATTCTGTTTAGGTTTAATAAATATATGTGTGTATTTTCAAAAGGGAGATAAAATTTGTTTAATTTACTTATTTTAGAAATGGTTAAAGAAAATTAGTTTAAAAATAAAATATTAGTTAATTAAATTATTTAATGGTAAGTGATTATTCAATTAGTTCAAATATTTTATTAAAAGAAAATTATTTTGAAATTAAATTAATTAGATAAAATAAGATTTATTAAATGGAAATGAGTTGTTCGATTATGTCAAATATTAATAAATTGTATAAATATTATACAAGGTCTAAAATGGAGAAACAAGCCGGAATGGAAATGAGTTGGAATGGATTGCAAATAAAAGGTGAGATCTTCTCACTCAATCAAATTTTTCTGATTTAATTTTAAATAGTTAAGTTTAAAATTGTTGATTGTGTGCTTTGATGATAAATTATTATCAGTTATGTTGAATTAGACTCTATGCACCACATAATAGTGGATGATATTATATTAAACCCATATACTGCGATATTCCACCTCAAAGTGGAATTGGTATTATATATGTATTTGTAGTGATTGATTTCCCGCATTATATAGTGGATGAGACCTTAAGCGCCCATAATAGCAGATGATATTTTATAAAATCCCATATACTGCGATATTCCACCTCGAAGTGGAATTTGTATTTAATTGTTGTGCTAATGTCTGTGGATGCAGGGAAACAGGCTGGAGGGATCCAACTGGATTCCTCAAATATTGAATTTGTTTCATGTGTTGTGTGTTGATTATTTATAGTCTCTGTGTGATTATATTTGTGATTAAAATTGTTGAAGGCTATAGTTTAGCCGAATATATTTTTGGTATCGTAGGATACTGGAAATAAATAAAATTGTTTTTTTTAAATTCAAGTTAAAAGTTTATAGTAATTTTTTTTTGAGAACTAGGTAAATTTAAAAGAAGGAATTTTTAAAAGGATAAGGTTTTATTTTTGAAAACCTATTAAATAAATTCCACATTGCAGGAAAGAATTTAATAAATGGGTTTTAATTAATATTGTTTTATAGTTGAAGAATTTATTTAATATTCGGATTTTAAATAATTTGGAAGTGATAAAGAAATTTATTTTAAAAGGAAATAAATCTAGAAATCAAATTTAAAAATTGATTTGGTGTTTGAAATGATTTTTGGAAATCAATTTGGAAATTGATTGGGTGTTTAAAAAATGAATCTTTGGGAAATCAATTTAAAATTTAAATTGGTGTCTGAAATAAATTTTTGGCAATTTGGAATTTGATTTGGTATTTGAAAGTGAATATTTGGAAAACGATTTAAGAATCGTACATCAGTGGATATTTGGAAAATTAAATTCATAATAGGAATTTTATAAAGGATAGGGAATTTTGTTTTAAAAATAAATGTTGGTTTATTTATAAAAGTGTGGAAAGAAATTTAAATATTTGGAATGTAAATTAAAATAAATCGAGACGATTTATTAATTGATTTAAATGGACCATTTTGAAATGGAAAGAGAATTCTTCCCTGGAAAGCTGAGTATATTTTTAAAGTAGCTTTTGAAGTATAAGTTAATTTTTTTAGAAATTGATTTGAAAAAAATTTGTTGGAGAAATTATTTTTGGAAATTGTTTTAAATCTTTTAAGTAAAGATTTATTTAATTAATTATAGAAGGGATTATTTTAAAGATTAAATTGATATCAGATTTAGAAAATAGTTAATTAAATATTACACTTTATCTACTAATTTTATTTTAAGTTAGTTTGGACTCAAAGTATTATATGAGGTATTGGTATAATATTTTCATATCTAATATTTAAGCAAGTATTTTAAAATAGTTTTATTTTAAATGTTTCCAAGTATATTTTGGATAAGTATTTTAAATTATTTTAAAATATTTGAACCAGGCAGTTTTCAATGGAAATGATTAAATATTTGAAAATGTATTCCGCATAAAGAAAAGTGATTTGAAATTTGTTTCTAAAGTATTGAAATGTGGAAAATGATTTGAAATTTATTTTCGAAGGATTGAAATGTGGAAAGTAATTTGAAATTTGTTTTCAAATGGTTGAAGTGTGAAATATATCTTGCGAAATTATTTTGAATATAAATAATTGGGGAAAATTATTTAAATCTGGTGATTGTTGTGAATGTTGATTGATAGTTAAATAACCGACAATATTGGCCTTTTAATGGCATTTGAATTTCAATGCTACCGGGGGTCGGATTCCAAATGGATATTTGTGAACCACATCGAACCTTTGTGATTGGATAGATCTTTTATTTAAAAGATCAAAGTGGAAATTGGTTGTGATTTGTTTGAAATCTGAATGTAACACTTATTTTAAAAATAAGTGCTCATTATTCGGATTAGCCGGGAGAGGACTTTGTGTCATAAAACCCATTCCGAATAATGATACGACGAAATGGGATTGCATTTGAAGATGGTGTTAAAGACTGGGTATTTTCGAAAGCGAAAGGATTACCTGTCGAATGTCTCTACACCGGGTTGATCCGGTATAGATA
Source organism: Allium cepa (assembly GCA_030765085.1). Classification (NCBI taxonomy): domain Eukaryota; kingdom Viridiplantae; phylum Streptophyta; class Magnoliopsida; order Asparagales; family Amaryllidaceae; genus Allium; species Allium cepa. Next base: position 828,092,476 of record CM060934.1, read on the forward strand.
TTTTATCAGCCTTTGTGATGGGGATTCCGAATGTGATTAGTGAATATTCGGATTTGTAAGGGATTCTTTGAAGTGCGTTCGGTTCCGTTCAATCTCGAAATGGAATTGTATGGATGTGTGTCTGAGGCTACACTTTGAGATATAAAGCTAGTTTCTATCAAATACATTTCTATTGGTGGCAAAGATCTATTCCCTTAGCTTAACACCCTTCTTTGAGACGTATGAGCTCGGAGGTTATGTAGTTGATGGTTACTGGTGATATATTTCCAAATTCGTAATGTGGCATACGAAGTGCTGCTGATAATTTTTGATCGAAGCATGTCTTTTGTGAAAAGCGTAGTTTTGTGGATGAGATCTCGTCGGACCTCATAATCTGGAATGGTCAAAACAGGAAAAATGCGGCAAGGTCATTTGAGTGTAGCGCCCCCTGACGGTATGTCATTTCCTTCTGGAAAGAGGTGGTATCATAGTATGGAGCCCAGATATTTAACCTATGTGAATGCTGCAAATTTATTACTTTGTGGGGGTGGATCCTCGAATAAAGGTCGCAAACGACCAGGAGATGGCATACTCATGTAGTAGTTACCTACTTACAGAGGTAACCAGGCCTTGTGTTGGCAGAGAGCTGGTTAAGTTCTCGGGGCGTCCCTCAAGAGGCGTACTCATGTAGCATAGGATGTTCCTTAGCCTGACCATTTGTTGGAAACCCAATCATTAATACGTGCCTTGTACGGTTTTAGTTGTAGAACCTGCCATCTAATATGGTAGCTATAGTAGGCATACTATAATGGTACATATGCTGGCTAAGATTAATATTATACTTGCAAATGTTTTCCACTATACACTAGGGATAATATCAAAAAGGATTTTGTGTATCAAGCATGTTTGTCTATCATAAGGAGAAATTTCCTTCGCGCTTGCATTTGTGTGTGTGAGGGGAGGCCTTATGGTGGTTTCATTTTCCAAAAGCATAGCAGATTTATTTTTATTTCTTTGTGAAAATAACTGTTTTTAAGATCTCACACCAGTCTCATGACTGACCTTGCTTAATACATCGTGATAAAGGGTTCTCGCCTTGCTTTTGGTGGCGAACGAGAGACTCTTACCCCTACATGTCCCTGGTGAAAGGTTTGTTAACCGGGTAGGTGAAGAAGTCGAAAGGCTGACCGTAAAAGTAAGGGCAGGGTACCATTGTATGCAATGGCGGGGCTGGGATGGTTGAAAAGCCTACTAATCGAGAGCGACCGCTGTCAATGGTTGAAAAGCCAAGACGGTTACAAATGTGGTATCAGAGCATTTGATTAAGCGACAACCTTGGCTCTGTTGGGTGTTACTCATTAGAGATAGAGTCAGTAGTGCTCTAGAATGAGTTTGAGTGTAATAATAGATATGAGCGCGTATTTGTTAGTGAATATAAAAATTATTTTACATTGTGATGATTGGTTTGTTGAGTGGTATATGGATTCTTGTCGCTATAGTCTGTACAACTCTATCGATAGGGATCTCTAAACACTTGTACAGAACAATTCGACATGATATTGTTTTAAAATAGGGTAAATGAAGTATTTTTACCTAATGAATTTTTGTATAGAAAAGAAATCATTTTTCGAAAATTATTATATAGTATATGGTTGCTTGGATGTTAGGAAGTGATAATATTAAATTATTATCATTGAAATTGAATAGGAAATTGAAATCATAACTAAAGGTTAAGAAATGAATTCATATATGAATGGGATTATATGAATATAAATTGTAAATGTGATTTAGAATTTGAAATAGAATTCTAGAGAAATATTTGGAAATGTTTTGGGAAAATGTTTTTAAAGGGATAAAAGCACTAAACACTTTTATGTCGCTGGAAAATAATTTCGGTGATGACTGCAGCATCATCGATGTTCATTTTCGAGTTTCCAAGAGAGGAATTGCTACCCAAATATTTTGAATTGGGAATATTTGCGAAATTGATCTTGATTTTGAAATAGTTTGATTCTGGAAATAATTGATTTCAAAGGTGATTTTGAAATGTTAAGAAATTGTTTAAAACTCTGAAAGATTTATTAGAAGTGTTTATGAGTTGATAACATATATAATTTGAATTTTGATAGAATGAATTTAACTTAAAGAATTGAGTTAAATAAAAGTGAATGTGGAAACAAAATAAGTGAGGAAACTTAATTAAGTTTAAAATTGAATTTCCATTATGTTAAATAAGGTGAAGGAGAAAATAAATTTGGGAATGAACAAAAGAATAAAACTGGAATTAAAACTGAATATTGAAAACCAATTTGAATTGTGCAAAATAAAACGAAGTTGTAAAATTAGTTCGAAGTGAACTAAAGATAATAAAGGTGAAAAAATGGGTTTGAAATAAAATGAATTGGAATTTGTGATGAATTAGTAAATGAAACTAATTAAAATAGTAATATGAATCAGTTGTAAATGAAAGATAACTGATAAAATTCAATATTCAGATGGTAAATTGAAATAGAATTGAAAATGTAAATTGAATTCAAATGAAATTAAAAATGTAAGATTGAATGAAAATGAATATATAACTTCAATAGTGAAGTAAAAATGGTATAAGAAGTAAGTATTCAAACATTTTTAATGAATTGTATAAAATGAAATTTGAATGTTGTAATTGGATATTATGGCTAGTAGAATATACAGGTGTGTTACAGGAAAAAGATAAATTGGGATTTGATTTTGAAGATAATTTAACTGCTCGACAAAAAGGTATGTAATTGAATTTTAGTATGAAATTTGATGATTTTCTTATCCAGCCGCTTGGCTTTTCGTTTTCTTTTTGAATCTGGGGGGCATGTGGCGCCATTTTGTAGTCATACCGAGCTAGCCGCGCAAAGGAGATGCTGGTGAAATTTTTTAAAAATTTAGGGAGTTAGAAAAAATTTTGAGAAATTTTTGATAATTTAAAATTTGAGTTTTAATTTGAATTTGAATTGTTGAGAAAACAATTAAATTGTTTAGAAACTATGGAAAATTTTGTAAAGTTAGATGAAGTGATAATGGGTTGTTAAATAAAAGATTTGTTTTGGCAAATTGATAAAACCATTTGGTTTTGCGAAAATGGTAAACAGGTTAAGGATCATTCTTCTTAACCAGTAATTTCAGGACGAAATTCTTTTAAGGGGGAAAAATGCGACGACCCAGAATTTTTAACATTTGAAATTGAAAATATTTAGTTGATTTTAAATATTTGAATGTTATTTTTTACTTGAATTTCAAATATCATTGTTTCTTTGGCAACTGAATTATTGAATTTAATAGTATGGAATCAGGTAAAAAAATACGAAATCTGAAATTCCGAGCTTGTTAAAAGTATTTCAAAGGCTTATAAAATCTATATTGATAATACTGAAGATAATGGAAGCTTCAGAATTGGATTTGAAAATGTTTTGATCAGTTTTGAAAATTATATCGTTTAAATCGATATTTATAATAGCCTTTCGAGGCACAGTCTCGGAATTCGACAGAACTAGTTCCATTGGATCCGTAATATAGTATTATTATCGGATTTCAATTTTCGTAGTGTTTGGAGTTGTCTTGTGATCGTACGGTAGATAAAAGTGCCAAAATTATATCAAAATTTAAGAGAAATAACTGATCCAAAAAGCTATCTTCTCCATACGATCGAATTTGGACTTGAAACCTTTTTCATTGCGTTCGGAATAGGCATATAACATTATAAACGCTTGGCGGAACGCCTTGTTAGGAGTTTGGAATTTTGAGCTTCAATTGGGGACGATTTCTAATTTGAATTTAAATTTGAAATTAATATATAAATATTTTCCCTTCAATATACCGTTGCCTAGTTCAACACCTGTTAACATTCTAGGAGCACGTGTCGTTCATTGTTACACGTGTTCGTTTTAAAAATCAAAGCCAAAAGAAAAATAAAAAAACAAACGAACATTATTCTCGTTCAAATTTTTTTTAATCTTGGCATCAAACAAAAAGAAAAAAACGATGAAACACTTCTTCGTTTCAATCAAAAATCAAGGGCCATTTGAAAACAAAAATCTCAGAAAATTTCGGCCTTCATTGAAGCAGCTCTCGCTTCAATTCGAATCCGAAGCATCAAAATCGTGTTCGACTAATGTGGTCGTGGTGGGCTCGAGAGTCGTAGGTGGCTCAAGGGCTAGGGTTTGGTGCAAATATAGAGTCGCGACCTCTGGCGATGTGAGGGGGAGATCGAGAAGCTCGAGTTCGAGCATGGCGGCGAATGGCGTTGGGTGAAATCAAGACGAGTCATGGGTGATCCAACGATTCTTAGAAGTGGGCAATCGATCGTTTTGAGGTGTTACGTGCGCGTGGTGACGAGCTGCACGAGCAAAGCTGGGGTGGTCTCGATGTGATGCGGTGATTTCTGGTGGGGCTGAAGTCGCGGCCAGAGGCGAGTGGACAAGGAGACGGTCGTTCGACAGCAACAGAAGGTGAGATATTTGATTTTTTTATTCAAATTTATTTTCAATTTAATAATTATGCATATAAATTTGAAATTTACAATTTGTTAATATTTACAGCGAAGTATAGATGTTTATAAAAAATATAGATATATATACACACACAAATATTTAGCTTAATGTTAATCTTGAAAGTTGCTAAATTAAAGAAAAAATAATTTTACAGTAAGATAAAAGGATTTTATTTAGGTTTAATAAATATATATGTGTACTTTCAAAACGGAGATAAAATTTGTTTAATTTACTTGTTGTAGAAATGGTTAAAGAAAATTAGTTTAAAAATAAAACATTAGTTAATTAAATTATTTAATGGTAAGTGATTATTCAATTAGTTCAAATATTTTTTTAAAGGAAATTTGTTTGAAATTAAATTAATTAGATAAAATAAGATTTATTAAATGGAAATGAGTAGTTCGATTATCTCAAATATAAATAAACTATATAAATATTTATACAAGGTCTAAAATAGAGAAACAAGGCGGAATGGAAATGAGTTGGAATGGATTGCAAATAAAAGGTGAGATCTTCTCACTCAATCAGGTTTTTCTGATTTAATTTTAAATATTTAAATTGAAAATTGTTGATTGTGTGCTTGGATGGTAAATTATTATCAGTTATATTAAATTAGACCCTATGCACCGCATAATAGCGGATGATATTATATTAAACCCATATACCGTGATATTCCACCTCGAAGTGGAATTGGTATTATATATGTATTTGGAGTGATTGATTTCCCGTATTATATAGCGGATGAGACCCTATGCGCCGCATAATAGCGGATGATATTTTATGAAATCCTATATACCGCGATATTCAACCTCGAAGTGGAATTGGTATTTAATTGTTGTGCTAACGTCTGTAGATGCAGGGGAACAGGTTGGAGGGATCCAACTGGATTCCTCAAATATTGAATTTGTTTCATATATTGTGTGTTGATTGTTTATAATCTCCGTGTGATTATATTTGTGATTAAAATTATTAAAGGCTATAGTTTAGCCGAACATATTTTTGGTATTGTAGGATACCGAAAATAAATAAAATTGTTTTTTAAAAAATTCAAGTTGAAAGTTTATAGTAAAAATTTATTTTTGATAATTGGGTAAATTTAAAAGAAGGAATATTTAAAAGGATAAGGTTTTATTTTTGCAAACCTATTAAATGAATTCCACATTGCAGGAAAGAATTTAATAAATGGGTTTTAAATAATATTGTTTAATAGTTGAAAATTTTATTTAATATTCGGATTTTAAATAATTTTGAAGAGATAAAGAATTTATTTTAAAGGGAAATAAATTTAGAAATCACATTTAAAATTTCAGTGTTTGAAATGATTTTTGGAAATCAATTTGGAAATTGATTGGGTGTTTAAAAAATGAATCTTTGGGAAATTAATTTGAAATTTAAATTGGTGTCTGAAATAAATTTATGGAGATCAAATTGGAATTTGATTTGGTATTTGAAAGTTAATATTTGGAAAACGATTTAAAAATCATACATCAGTGGATATTTGGAAAATTAAATTCACAACGGGAATTTTATAAAGGTAATGGAATTTCGTTTTAAAAATAAACGTTGGTTTATTTTTAAAAGTGTGGAAAGAAATATACAGATTTGGAATGTAAATTAAAATAAATCGAGAAGATTTATTAATTGATTTAAATGGACCATTTTGAAATAGAAAGAGAATTCTTCCTTGGAAAGCCGAGTATATTTTTAAAGTAGCTTTTGAAGTATAAATTAAAAGTTCTAGAAATTGATTTGAAAAAAATTGTTGGAGAAATTATTATTGGAAATTGTTTTAAATATTTTAAGTAAAGATTTATTTAATTAATTATAGAAGGGATTATTTTAAAGATTAAATTGATATCTGATTTAGAAAGTAGTTATTTAAATATTTACACTCTATCTACTAATTTTATTTTAAGTTAGTTTGGACTTGAAGTATAGTATGAGGTATTGGTATAATATTTTCATATCTAATATTTAAGAAAGTATTTTAAAATTGTTTTGTTTTAAATGTTTCCAATATATTTTGGATAAGTATTTTAAAATATTTGAACTTGGCAGATTTTAAGTGGAAATAAATAAATATTTGGAAATGTATTCGCGTAAGGAAAAGTGATTTGAAATTTGTTTTCGAGGTATCGAAATGTGGAAAATGATTTGATATTTATTTTCAAAGGATTGAAATGCGGAAAGTAATTTGAAATTTCTTTTCAAATGGTTGAAGTGTGAAATATATCTTGCGAAATTATTTCGAAAATAAATAATTGGGGAAATTTATTTAAATCTGGTAATTATTGTGAATGTTGATTGATAGTTAAATAACCGACTATCAATATTGGCCTTTTAATGGCATTTGAATTTCAATGCGACTGGGGATCGGATTCTAAATGGATATTCGAAAACCATGTCGAACCTTTATGATTGTGATGGATCTTTTGTTTAAAAGATCAAAGTGGAAATTGGTTGTGATTTGTTTGAAATCTGAATGTAACACTTATTTAAAAAATAAGCACTCATTATTCGGATTAGCCAGGAGAGGACTTTGTGTCGTAAAACCCATTTCGAATAATGATATGACGAAATAGGATTGCATTTGAAGATGGCGTTGAAGACCGGGTATTTTCGAAAGCGAAATGATTACCTGTCGAATGTCTCTGCACCGGGTTGCTTTGGTATAGAGATTTTATCACCCTTTGTGATGGGGAATCTGAACGTGATTATTGAATATCCGGATTTGCAAGGGCTTCTTTGAAGTGCCTTCAGTTCCGCTCGATCCCGGAATGGACTTGTATGGATGTGTGTCCGACGTTACATTTTGAAACGTAAAGCTGGTTTGTATCAAATACATTTTTGTTTGTGTTTGAGATTTATTCTTTTAGCTTGACATCCTTCTCTGAGACGTATGAGCTCAGAGGTTATGTAGTTGATGGTTACTAGCGATATATTCCCAAATTGGTAATGTAGCATACGAAGTACTGTTGATCATTTGTTGATCGAAGCATGGCTTTTGTGAAAAGCGTAGCTTTGTGGACAAGACCTCGTCGGACCTCACAACCCGGAATGGTCAAAACAGGAAAGATGCAGCAAGGTTATTTGGGGGTAGCCTTCCTTGAGGGTATGTCATTTCTTTCTGGAAAGAGGTGGTATCATGGTATGGAGCCCATATATTTAATCTATGTGAATGCTACAAATTTATTACTTTGTGGTTATTGCTTTGTGATTGAGGATCCTCGAATAAAGGTCGCAAACGACCGGGGTATGGCATACTCGTGTAGTAGTTACCTAGTTAAAGAGGTAACCCGGTCTTGTGTTGGCGGAGAGCTGGTTAAGTTCTCGGGGCGTCCCTCCAAAGGCATACCCATGTGCCGTAGGAAGTTCCTTAGCCTAACCATTTGTTGGAAACCCAATCATCAATACGCTCCTTGTACGGTTTTAGTTGTAGAACTTGCCATCTAATATGGTAGATATAGTAGGCATATTATAATGGCATGTATGTTAGCTAAGATTAATATTATACTTGCATATGTTTTCCACTATGCACTAATGATAATATCAAAAAGGATTTTGCGTATCAAGCATGTTTGACTATCATAAGGAGAAATCTCCTCCAATTGTGCGCTTGCATTTGTGTATACGCGGGGAGGCCTTATGGTGGTTTCATTTTCTAAAAGCATAGCGGTTTTCTTTTTGTTTCTTTGTGAAAATAACCGTTTTTAAGATTTCACAACAGTCTCATGACTGACTTGCTTAATACAATGTGATAGGGGGTTCTCGTTTTGCGTTTGGTGGCGAATTGGAGACTCTTACCCCTACATGTCCCTAGTGAAGGGTTGGTTAACCGGGTAGGTGAAGAAGTCGAAAGGCTAGCCGTAAAAACAAGGGCAGGGTATCATAAGAGTCAGGTTAGCAGTTATTCCAGAGCGAAGTCAAAAGTTGTTGTGGAAATCAGGTGTAGAAGCTGGATGGCTCGAAGTATCATTATACTATGTATTATCCGCTGCATTGGGATTGCTGTAAGTTTAGTTTTAATATGGATTGGTTGTTGTAAATGCCTAGTGTTGAATGGTGTCGTTGTAATCTCTGTTAATGTGATGTATGTAAAACGATATAGTTCTTTGATTTAAAAATATTCATTTATCTATTATATGTTATTCCGCTGCGAAATGTGAGATTCTGTTATTGTTTCTGTTTCTTCGTCTATCTTCTTCTTCTTTAAAACCAACGGTTTGGTTTTTCGGCATCCGATTGTGCGACATTTGATACAGTAGATGTATTGATGTCGACTTTCGAGCGTCGAAGAATTGGGTCGTTACACTCTGATGCTGTTTGGTTCTTTCTTTTTTATCCTTCCTCTTAATTCACATTCATTTTATAATTACAATTGGGTAATTCATCCCTTAATTACCTTACAAACAAATAATTAATCATAACTACAGATTAATTATTAATTAGTAAACCTTAATTATTAATCAATAAATCTTAATTACAAATTAATTAATCCTTAATTATCAGTTAATCAATCCTTAATTACCAATTGATTAATCCCTAATCATTAATTAATAATCTTAAATTATCTAATTAATGATTCTTAATTACAAATTAATTAACCTTTAAATAATAAACTTCTAACCCTTAAGTATTAATTATTTAATACTTAATCATTAATTAATTAAATTAATTAATTACTCTTAATTAATTACTTAACTAATCCTTTATCATTAATTAATTTTGTTAATTAATTTAATTTAATTTCTTAATTAACTTAATTAATCCCAAGCGAATAAAACCTTAATTAACTAAAGATAAAATATTATCTTATTTATGCCTTAATTATCCTTAAAACATTTTATCTTTATAATTAACTTTACTTAATTAAATCATCAATTTAGTTTGAAGATTAAAAATCATTCAACTTGATAAATTAAAATCACAACATCCTTTAAATGCTTTAAACATTATCAAGTAATAATTTTAAAACTAATTTCAATTTAAATTTTAAATCTTGCTTTTATAAAAACCTTTAAAATTTCATTTCTAAGTCAAATTTTAAAATAACTTTAAACTTTCCCTAACAAAATTTAAATTAAACAAATTTTAAACTTCTTAATCAAATGTTAAAGAAAACAACTACTATTTATAAAAGAAATTATATAAGAAAAGTTTTAGACTAAATTATTTAAAATTTAAAACTTTGCTTTAATTTAAAACTTTTAAAAACTGGATTAACCCTTGCTCCGGGTTCAACTCGAAGACCATTCGGGTCAATCCCTGAGTTAATCCATTTTCATTTTAAAAATTTAGTTTCTGTTTTAACTTAAGTTTTAAAAATTTAAAAACCTGGAACCATGATTACGCACGCATTCCTACTCAAGTACATACTCGAGTCCTTGTACCAAAACACCTGAGCTTCCCTTCGAGACAATAATCTTTCTTCCCAAACATAACAGCAACCAAAAAAAAGAACTGACACTGCTGACCTATCGTGCACGTGCATTGTTGATCGTAAGCACTCCGACCATCGAAGCTACCTCCAGCACGTCGCCTAGCCTTCCCTCAGTCGATTCCGACTACCCAAAATTCACCACGAAGCCCAAATCGAAAACGAGCTATTTCGCCCTCACCTGGAACACACTGATCGACCAAAACCCACCTCGATCAGACGCTGCTAACCACCAGATATCGTGAAACTCCGGCCACACCCTCTTCGGCCATCCACGCGGTCTTTCCCCCAATTCCGATGAACTCCAAAGCTCTGGTGACGATGCAATAGCTTCGAGAACTATGTCGACTCACAACTGGTCTTAAACCCTACCTCAACGACTGTAAAATCCAACGAGCATTTTTCCTATGCTCTCTTACTTCCTCGCCACCTCTGGTAGCAATCCCGTCCATCCCAAACTCACCGATCATCAAAAAAGACCAAAAACCCACTTTCTGATCAACCTCGAATATCTCATTCAATACAAACTTAAAAATTATGATTTAACTTTTAAAAATCCTAGTTTTCGAAGACAATTCAGACTATATAGGTGAATTTGAGAATCATCATGTTTGAAGTTAACATATTCTTAAGTATTTCACTGTTTTCTGAATTTCCAGATAATATTTAAACCCATTATACTTGATTTTATATTTAGAACTTAAATCTTGATAATCCAAGCATACTTCATCTAAATATCATAAACTATAGAAGGTTTGAGGAAGAGAAGATGATTTTTTTAAATTATTTTTTGAAACTGTAAAACAAAACAGAGGGTACTTATATATACTTAACAGATTTATATACATACAAGCATTATTTACATTCATGCAAGCAACTATCATAACATTAATTCATATATCCATCACATGCAGCAAGTTAGAACAAGTTAAAGCTTTTATATAAATTGTTTACTCACCTGATTAAAAAAGCAAAGGCTTGAAAAACTGGAATGAACTTTGATAACTGAATTGCTTTAATTTCTTCTGAAACTTGAAAAGCTTTGAAACTGGAATACTTGATCTTGTTTTACTGGAAACTTGAATGCTTTAAGACCTTTGATTTCAGGTTTCATTTGAAAATGAAACTTTACTACAGGCTTCGAAATTTTGATTATAGTGAGATAAATAGTTACGGAGTTTGGTTTTGAACTTGAAAAATGTTTGCAGGGTATTATTTTGGTTGAGGAATTGTTTGCCGGCTTGTTCTTCTCTGATTTGAAAAATAGTTTACAGGTTTTGAGTTCTTAAGTTTTAAAAATAAGAAAATAAGGAAAGAGATAGAAGAAAAGGGATGTATGATTATATAGTGTTAAATTTAGGATTTATTAATATTAAAGAAAATGAAAATAAAAATGACACTTGTTCAATTCAACACCATTTGTCATTACCAATTCCTAATTAACTTACACATGTATTTAACATGATTAAGAAGCCAACACTTGTAATAATGCATTTTTATTTATTTTTAAATTATTTTAAAAGCTTTTGTATTTATTTTCCTATTTAAATAAATACATTTCTTAATTTATAGATGCTTTTCTAATTTTATATAAATAAAACTTCTAAAGGAAATAAAATAAAAACCAATTAGATTCTAAATAAAATCACATAAAAATAAATTTAATCCATTTTTTAACTGTTAATATAAAACTTTTGTATTTATTTACTATTAAATAAATACTTTCTAAATTTATATAAATAAGTTTCTTTAAAGAAAATAATGTAAAACAAATCTTATTCTAAATAAAAAATCTTATTCACATATTTTATATCCAAAATATTTTTAAGATGTATTTTTTAAATTCCACATTTAAATCCAAATCCAAATTCAAATTCAATTTAAAATCCAACTTAAATATCGACTCTAATATATATTTTTTATAAATACATTATTAAATTTGTAAATAATTATTCTATTTAAAAACAACTTAAATACACACACACACACACACACATATATATATATATACACACATTTAAACAACACTTATTAAATTTGAAATCAATAAGTCTTTTTAAAATCTATTTATATAAACAACAAATTATTATTAATTGTTTGAAAATAATTAATTTACCAATATTAATAAATTTATAAAAGAGATTATCACATTTAACTTGCTTGAAATTTCGGGATATCACATTCCTCACACCTTAAAAGAATTTCGTCCCCGAAATTTAAAAGCAAAGATAATTTAATAATCCCACACAGATTTTAATTTTAAAACAGCAAGCATATGTTATTAATCATATACTAGCAACTGTAGCAACCAATTCAAACAAACAACTCTAATTATCCAGACAAAATTCTGGATAGAACTTCCTAGAGTTTCCCAGGTACAAACAATGGGATACTCACTCTACTGAATCTAAACTAGCTACACACCTCTAATCCTGAGCTCCTAAACCTCTAGATCTATAATCTAAACAGGATACCTGACCACAGACAGGTCCCGTTCAACTTCCAAATCTCCCTAGAACTGCTAGTTCTAAAACCAGAGATGGATTATACACATACTCCCTCAGAAATACGTGAAATAGCTTACGAATCCCAGCCATTCGAACTGGCAATTCAATCCTGTAGACCAAAATACTTATCCTTAAGAGAATACAGAAAGATCCAATACACTTCTGAGCTAGCTTCCCGTCTTGCCCAAATTTATTTGCTCTTACGATCGAAGAAAACTAATCCAAAATTAAATCTCCGACTTCGAATTCTGAATTCCATCGTTCCTTATCCACCAAACTCTTCTACCGGTCCTGGGCTTCCATCAACCTTCTTGATCAATCCAATCTTTGCAGATGCTTCTCGGATCAAATCTGGATCAAGAATGAGATAATCTATGGATTCTACTTAACATGATGGTTCTCCCAAGATCCATCGAAATCCACCACACAAACTCTACTATACAATCATCAGAAGACTTCAAACATAATTCTCCTATCCGAAAAAACAGAACATGCGCATTAGACAACCAAGCCTTCAGATCTCGAATGAACTTCCTGTAGAAATCCTTTAATCCAAGACAAACACAGGCTTCCAAGGAGTCCAAGGTTGCTTCAATTTTAGAATAACTGCCACCTTGCTTCTGCTGCACAACTATGATCTGAAGAAGATGAGAATGCCATTGATGAAAACAAGCAAATACTTGATTAACCCATCCTGGAAACATTGTCCATCAAATTCCATAAAATCTTAGTGACCTAGCTGATTCGTTCACAAACACCACAACAAAAATCCAGCTAGAAAACTAGATCCGATCAATCCTGACTGCTTCACAAAAACCTCTCTCAAGGAGCCTCCTTCTACTAGTCTGAACCATCGGTAATGCTCCACGAACCATGTCAATACAGAACTCAATCTCCTGATGCGGATGCAAACTTTTGACTTCTTCGAGGACAGCTAGAAAATCTCAAACCACTTCGATAGCTCCAACATCCTCTAGAGATGCCTCAATCATAAACAAAGATTACTAAGAGAACTTCCAAACCATCGCAAGTCACTTTTGCGATTCTACCCAGTTCAGATTCCAAAGAAACTGTTCTCTCTTCACATATCAGAATAGCTTAAGCTCTTCTAACTAAAAGAACAAACCGATGGTCCACCCTCTACCACAAACATCATACCCAGTTGAGCTTCCAAAAGAAATAGGCAAGCCTTCACCATCTGCCCGGCCTGTTGATAGAAGAATCACAAAGACTCCTGAACCATCGAAGAAACAAGCCACTCTACTGCTTTCAGACTCCACCTCTAGGATACTGCTAAGCCAAGAATATTAATTGAATTAATGATGTTTAAAGGTAATTTACTTTAAAGGTTATTAAAGTTAATTAATTAACTTAGTTAACAAAGTTTTAAAGTTATTAATCAACGTAATAAGGATGTTTTAAGTTGTTAAATCCATTTTATAATAACGTTTCAAAGTTAGAGTAAACTCTTTAACAAAGTGTTTTAAAGTGAATATTTGTAAAGTGAGATCAATCATGAATTCGGGTTTTTTAAAGAAAAGTTTGATTCATTTAGAGAAATGAATAAATTTCCATAAAGCGATACACTTATATAAAATCAATTTATTTGTATAATTAGCATTAAACATCGAAGAAGCAGACTTGTTGCTATTTCGAAAGTTAAGACTAATCTCGAGATATGACTTTAAGGTAACACTGCCTTGACGTATCTGGTATTATTGTTTACCAAGAAATAGTGCAAGTTTGAAATCGATGAGTGGTGGTTTGTGTACAAGACTTACTTTCCATATACGATCGCTTTATATCTCAATAGTTGGTTTCTCAATAATCGATTACTCCATACTTTTTTTATTACTGTACTAAGACAATGTGTTGCTCCATTGAATTTTGATATCCTTTGTCAAAAATGACTAAAACCAAAGCACGAAAGAGGGCCAAGCTATGTGGAGTTGCTCCCATTAGGATACTTTTACATCTCATCTAGATTGAATTCGGTAGCGCTATTAGATGTGAAATATTCAAACACTAGGTAAGGTTTGTCGGGGTCTGGTTTAAGGGTTTCTGATAAGTGTCATAAATTAAATAAGCTTCTCAGAAGTATATTACTAAAGGTATACTTCAAGGGTGCACCCTCCTAGTCATTTGTTAGAGATTTTTCTTTTTTTAATTTGATTCGAACCTTCGAGTTTGCTTCCTTAATTGCATTCGTAAGAGTTAACCACTCTTCGTGGTGTTTAATTATTTATATGTGAGAGTAAACCCATTTCGTATTAATCAGCATGGTCTCACATGTTTATGTTTAATTACTCCCCTATTGCTTAAAGTTTCACTCATACCAAATATACAGTTTAACCCAAGTCATTTGTTTTTCCTAAACTCTCCAGTACTCATTTTAATTGAGTAGTCTGAGAGTAACAGGTCTTTGTGGACTCTTTTGAAGACGACATTCGAGCAGAAGGCCCTTTATCCACTTAGCTATCTATTCCATTGTATTTTCTAGTTTGTGTAAATGTATTTTTTTATAGCATATGTAAATGCATGATGCTATAACCGTCTAAGCAGATTTGCACTACTTTTGTGTAACTCTGATAACTCTATGTTAAGGAGTAACATGATGTACTATTGAGTGTTTAGCAGTTTCGTTGTGTGGTTTTCTATTCTATTCTTTATTTTATCCTACCACAATTCAACTTTTCGATGCTTAGGAACCGACACACAAACACCAAGGATGTGTTAAGTGTCATTCCTAGGGGTCAGAAAGGTAGGTCATCACAGTTGGTGTCAAAGCTTCGGCTGAGCAAACACCTTAGCCTGATTAGGGTATAATTCATTAGAGATAGGATGAGTAAAGCCCTAGAATGAGTTAATCCTAAGAGAGCTTTTTCCTTTTGTCCTCTAAAAGTCTAGTTTTAGATCTTTGTTGTAGTTTCCCTTTTATCAACTTTGACCCCATCTTTTTATTCTAGTAACTCGTACCACTTATCCAAGTTATTGAAAATGAGTACAAAGGGAAGAAGAGGGAGGGGCTTTGGAACCAACATGGCTACAAATAGTAGAGCTCCTAGAAATGATCCAGTTGTAGAGCTGATAGATGAAGCAGTGATGTAAGTTCAGCCAACTCAAAACGTTGCGACCTTGTGCAAGAATTATATCGCTTTAGGTGGTAAGCCTTTCTATGGAACTAAAGACATTCTAGGAGTTCAGACATGGCTCCACTCTTGTGAAAGGATATTTGGGAATCATCAGTTGAGAGGTGCTAGAAAGAGATCGCTGGCATTACATGAGCTTCAGAAAGCAGCATCGATTGATGGGATTCAGTTACCATGAATACACTAGAAGAAGATTTATCTTTGGTGCAGTTTAAGGAGGTTGTTGAAGCTCAATTTATCCCAGAGGCAGGGAGGCCTCAATTGTTCAGAAGTTTTATGGATTTGAAACAAGGTGAGATGATAGTGGCATAGTATGAGCATTGGTTCAATGCATTATCTCTCTTTGGACCAAGATTGATTGATATGCCACTAAAAAACAATGAAATGTTCGTGAAACGAATGTGACTAAAGTTCCATCGGGAAACGACCAATCAACTCAACAATACCTTTTCCAAATCTGATCAGTATGGCTTTGAGATTCAAGGCTCTGGAAATTAAGCAAAGTGTTTAGAAATGAATATTTCCAACAATCAATGACCAACGTTTGTCAATGATACTAGTTGCTGGTAAGCCATTTTTGAGCACAAAGGGTAGAAGAAGTGGTCAGGAAAGAAGCTTGGAGGTGGAGCTCCAGAAAAAAACAAACAATTAGACTTGACCAAGACTCTTTGTTTTAAGTGTAACAAAATGGGCCACGTTGCAAATCAGTTCCCAAACCCGGCTAGTGGACTACTCTACTACAATTATAATAAGCACAGACATATAAAGAACCAGTGCCCTTTTCTAATGAAAGGATCATAGGAGAATTTTTTACTATCAAGGAAATATCTTCTACTTCAATGGGCCCGGAAGGAAAATAGATGTGCAAGGTACATTATCCATTTTTGATATTCCTATTAGAGTGTTATTTATTACCCGTCCATCCCATAGTTTTATCTCATATGACCCAATGAACCAGTTGAATCCATGTTATTCTCCCTAATTATCTTTGTTTGTCGAACCTAGTTGGGGGTCCAACTAATCTTGATACCATATGCTTGAATATGTCTATTTCTTATCGAGATCGGCCTTATGTTTTTGACTCGTTTGTTCTCGGGATCATGGGGTTTGGGGTATAATTAAGGATTATTAGCTACCTAAGTTTAGAGCAATCGTAGAATGTGATCAAAGGATTATTAGAGTTAGTGATGCTGGAAATGTAGGGTAAATATAAATTGTGGGAGGCCAAATGATTAATGAGCAGTTTACTTTATTCCCTCGAAGTACCCAAAGAGGAGATAAGGAATATAGTATTGTCCGAGATTTCAAGAATATTTTTGAAGAAGTGCAAGGTTTACGTCCTCATAGGAAAGTGGATTTTCACACTGATTTAATTCCAGGAAGTAGACTGATTGTTTAACCTCGCCGAAGGTTGGCGCTAAAGGAAAGAAGAGAGTTAGAGAAGCAGATGTTTAATTTATTGCAGAAGGGTTTGATCAGACATAGCACATCGACTCGGAGATCGCCAGTAGTGTTCGTTACCAAGGTCGATGGTTCTCTTAGATTATGCATGGCTTATCAAAAATTAAATAAGGGGACTATCAAGAATAAGTATTCTTTACCTAGTGTTGATGACATGTTTGACCAGCTCCATGGAGCTCGGATATTTTCTCAGTTGGATCTTACCACTGGTTTTCACCAATTAAGGGTAGTAGAGGAAAATGAACCCTTAAGAACTTTTCCAACCCCTGATAGTTTTTACAAGCTGTTAGTCATTCAATTCGGATTGAATAACGCACCCGCTTATTTCATGGATTTGATGAATAGAGTGTTTCGGGATTTTCTTAACATGTTTGTTCTCGTCTTCAATAATGGCATCCATGTTTATTCTAAATGAAGAGCATAAGTACAATCTTCAAGTTCTTCAAGTACTTTAAGAAGTCATGTTTAAAAGGCAAAGTTTTCTAAATACCATTTCTAGAATTTCGAAGTTTGATTTCTGGGGCTTATAGTTTCGAGGGAATTTATATCAGGGGACTCAACTAAAGTACTTGCGATTCTGGATGGGAAGAAACCTAAAAATGCGAGGTCAGAAGTTTCTTAGGATCGGCAAGTTTCTATAGAAGATTTATTAAATATTTCTCTAAGATTGCTTCTCATCTAACAAAGTTCATGTAGAAAGATGCTAAGTTAGTTTGGACACCCAAGTGCGATCAAGCATTCAATGAATTAAAGGAGAAATTGATTAGCGCTTTGTCTTGATTATTCCAAATTGTAGCAAAGGATTAACAGTTTACACGGTTACTTGTAGGACCAAACTAGGAGCAGTTTTGATGCAGAATGGTAAAGTAAGAGCGCATGCGAGTCGAAAATTTAAACTTCACGAGAAGAATCACGCTACGCACGATTTGAAGTTGTTGGTAGTATTCTTCACAATGACAGTGTGGAGGGAATTGCATATTTCCAAAAAGAAGACCCTTTTCTAACTCGGCTTAAGAAGAATGTTGAAGGTCCTTAACGTCAAAATTGTCACTAACACCCAAATTCAGATGAAAGCACCAATTCACAGTCAGAGAACACAGATATAATATATTTAGAGAGCATAAATACGAAGAATAGCAAAAATAAAAAAGAAAGTAGTAAGAACAGAGGATTTATAGTCGTTCGGCTGAATTCGGCCTACGTCCACTCCATAAATTTCCTTTTTGTTGATGTTAGAATCAATTACAGTTACAATCCAGATTTTTTGGGACAACAATGGCAGAGCAACCTTAGTATAAATGATGAAGGGAAACAGAATGTAGATCCCTTTTCTGAAACCCCACATGCTGTATTTATAGACAAAACCTGAGTTGTTGGGCTTCTTGAGTAATCCAAACCCATCAAGGCCATAGTCGAACCATACTCAACACTATAACTGACGCAGGCAAGCCGATCCACATCTCTCGACCCTGAGCTAAGACACATCAATCCAATATTGCCTCGGGAATGACTCGAAGATGACTCGGAGCAAACTTGCTCGTGACTCGAAGTAACTTGCTCTTATACTTATGTCGACCCACTCATCCTGAACGAACAACGCTTCCCAGACAGAACGGCCGACATCGAACCCTCTGTGATTGATCGTCTTTCCATCCACCTGACTCAAACCTATCGTATTCCAGTCTTGATAAACAAGTAGTCGATTTAGTTAAATCCGCCTGTCCATGGCCTTGCCATAAGGCGAGTTAACATTTTCCCTCCAAAACTTGCCTTGCTATTGGAAGGTGTGTTTTGAATAGCCTCAGATCCAACATTCGAAGTTCATATGTTATCCATAGCCATACTTTTCAATTCATAATCCAATCTATTTTACCCAAGTGTCATTGCGTACTCTTATCCAAATCTACAACTACTCCGAGTCTATATTCGATTCCTATCTAGTAACCAAATCCTCATCCAATTCCACGTCCATCCAAACCCGACAACTGTATCTATTCTATCTATATCCAATAACCAATAACCACATCCACGACCTCTCCAATTCTATATCCAAATCCAGGACCACTCCAGGTCCATGCCCAAATCCTTAGCCTTTCATAGCCAATATCCAAATCCATTACCTCTTAGGTTCTTGCGAAGAGCAACCTGCACCTAACGACCTGTGTCAAGTGTTGCCATGGTGTTCTTGGTTCGGTGTCCCTGATTGTTGAGTAATGTCATGGCTTATGTCCTAAGCCGATTCTTGGTCGCTCCGGACCCTTGCCGAGTATAGCCCATACTCGACGACCTGTGATAGTAACCGATATGTGATATGGGACCTAAGTCCTAGGTCGAATCCTGGTCTCTTCAGACCCTTGCCGAGCATAGTCCATACTCGATGACCTTTTAGCTAAAAACCAGATAAAAGTTAATCAAAACTAAATCTGAGACCCAAATTCAAACCAAAAATCCATATCGAAAGCCCAAATCAAAATCCAAATCACAAATCAAGCATCCAAACCAAGAAACCAACAAAACCGGGAGTTCAAACCAAACTCCGAAACAAAAGCAGAAAAAATCAAATATCCAAGCTAAAAGGAAAAACAAATTTCACAAACCAAGCGTCTCGGTAAACCATCATCTTAGAGCATGCCTAAGGGTTATCTCTGACCCCATACATGAGTAAGCGATTTAGCCATTTGCCCAGAATTTGTTACTTATTCCAAACCATCATGATTAGTTGATAACCAACCGACCGCCATTCCTGGGCCTTGCACCATCATCGTTCGGGGTAGGTGGTGGCTGCTTCCGTTCCATCGCTGCAACTAGCCATTCCTTACATGCTCCTCGATTATATCCTTTAGATGTTGGCAGCTGTTAGTATCATGCCCGTCCAGGTCATGAAAGAGAAGTGCCTTCCCAATGCCCTTTCGTGTTTTGAGGGTTCCCTCCTTGTCAGCTTTCCATAAGGAGGCGATCCTGAGTATCCAGGAATATCTGCTCCAATGCTGCATTCAACCCTGTGTAAGTGGAGAATTTTGGTTCTCCCCAGCGCTTCCTTTTCCCTTTATCCTTGTTTTTACCTGAGCTTTCGTTGGACGGTCCTCCATCCTTTACCATGTTTATTTCCTTTGATTTCATATCCAAACACGCATCCTCTTGTCGAAGAAATCTCTTAGCTTTGTGAAAGAATTCCTCGAGATCCAATGGTGGGTCTTGTACCAATGATACTTTGAAATCTGAATTATCCCTGACTCCTGAAACTGTCGCCATTAGAACCATTGATGGATCCGGCCGATCCACCAAGGCAACCACTGCGTTAAATCAAGTTAAGAAACTCCTGAGCGGTTCATCTATCCCCATACTTAACCGACGTCAGTGTCATCGCATTCTTCGGCCTTTTTATGTGAACTTGAAACTATCTCAAGAACTTATCTACTAGTTCTGTCCATGTTCCTATAGATCCATCCTCTAGTTGTCTGAACCACATAGCAGGTATATCAGTCAAGTACAGGGCGAACACCAAGCCATAACCTCCTATTGTGCCCCTAGCACTTTCATATGCCTTGTGTACCTCATCAAGTGGTCAGTGGGATCCGTCTTACCGTTGTATACTTCCAGAGTGGGTAGCTTGAAATCAGGTGGATTCCTAGCCAACCTAATGTTATGGGTAAACAAACTTCTGTTTACTCCCACCAAATCCCTATTTGTCAGACCTCCGCGAATAGTTCGCCTGATGATGTTAACCAATCCAGGGTTACCCGCCAAGGGCTGTCCCCCATCTACATTTCCTAAGCGCCCTACAATCCTTCAGGGAATTTCAGTACGTACTCCTTGTCATGCACTCCAGCATTCCTGTTGGTGCCGGGCTACGCAACATCATCTGATATCCCTCCATGGGTTGGTCCAGCATTACCTGGTGGCATGCCCCCGAGTCTAGGTCCATCCAGATTGATAGGTGTTTGCTGATTGGGGGCTGCCCCTGTTGAACCACTCTATATACTTGCAGGTTGAGTCCTTCTGATCCAGCTCCATGGATCTGAGCTCCTATAGTTTCTGCTTGTCCAAATTGTATGAAACGTGCCTGTGTCATTTCCTCTTACCTTTTCAACTGTTCCTACATGGAATTCATCATGGCCTACATCTCGTCCCTAATGATGTTGATGGAGGCTTGATTAGCTCCAGCGAAGCCTCGTGACTTCCCTCCTGCTGACTTTTTCCGTCCTCTACCTCCTAGTTGATTGCTTTGCCATAGTCTCCATAACCCAAGTTCCTAAGCCTTCAAATCCACAATCCAAGCTTCTAAATCCTTGAATGCTAGCTTTCTCAGTGAAAACACCTAAATGTTAGTGCCAAAATTATTCACTACCACCCAAATCCAGATGAAAGCACCAAACCACAGTCACAGAACACATATAGTATAACGACTCGCTATTTTGGACCATTCAAATCGACAATAAAACCATACATGTCCGAATTGAATAATTCAAAATACCGAATTGTTAATAAAATTTGGCAAAACTTAAAATATACAGTAAATAAATCAATCACAGATCACAGACACAGAGTAATATAATGCAGCGGAATAGATAAATAATAGTAGTTCATGAAGCTACTATACATCGGAGTTAGAAATAAAATACATCAGAATATCCCAGATGTAGTGAAATATCTAGTACGAGCAGATGACTTCTCTGAACCAATCAACTGGAAAGGCTGGAATCTGAATCGATAGTTGGATTTTCAAATGAAGCTCTGAACTCCAAAGGTGAGTCTCAAATGCTGTATCACTCAGTCTGACCCGAGCGTAAAGTAAAACATAAAACACTCGAGTCAGGATTAACATTCTTATATCAATAAATTCAACTCAAGTGAAATATCAACTGAAATACAAATACTTAAAGGATGTTTGGAATAACCATCCTCTAAGGGTCCATGGAACTATCTACAGGGTAGAAATATACACTATAACACCGTGGTTCTTTTCAACTTAATTTATACTTCAAAACCAAGTATCAATTTCACTTCAAAAATCTCTATATTTCCCAAATAGTATTTATATAAAATAAATAATTTATAAAGTCAAGTATTTTCAATTTCCTTAACTTAACAAATCGTTTAACATCAACCCGACCTTCCCATTTAAATCTATTTCAATCTCAATTTATCAACTTAAATTCAACTCTTCTAAAATTACCACTTAATTTTTTTTCGATCTCAAATTCGGATTTATAATCCCAAATACCCCTTTATATTTCAATATATTTCAAAACTTTAAGTATTCAACGTTTCAACTAAATTTTTATTCAATCTAGTTTTCTAAATAAAATTTTCAAATTTAGTTCAACCTAAATTTTAACTTAGTTTCTAAATAACAAATTCAACTATATTGATTTCAAATACAGATCTGAATCTCAAAATAAACCATTTAAATTCCAATGTAGTTCAAGGCTTTAATATTTAAATGTTCAATATAACAGTTTCATATAGATCTCGATTTAACCTCATTATTATTTAGTCTTGAAATACTCCCTCATTAGATTCAATATCAGTTAAGTAACCTTAATTTACATTTTACTCAATATTTTCTTTAATTTATTTAAACGCGAAATATTCATTAAATCACTTAAATCAAAAATCCAGTTATAAAATCATACCTTTTAAAATTTCCCATTCAATAATTTCAATCGATTTAATTAAATAAATTCTTAATTTAATACCATTTCAGCTAAATCCAAATTTATCTCCCACCTCAATTTATCCCAATTATTGAAAAATCTATTTGAAATATTTTTACATAAATATTTAACATAATTTATGTAATAAATCAATCTTAATTAAATCAAAAATTATTAAATCTATATATATCATTACCCTTTGTATAATAATTTAAGAATCAACATTTATCAAAACCATATATTTCTTTCCAAACAATGAATTTATTTTCAAAATATTTATATATGGACCAACGGTGTCTGTATATATTTCTTATCATATGGTCAAGTGCTACGGATATTTATCATTTCAATCCGTACACTAAATATATACGGGTGGATGACATTTCAACCCGCAATCCCAAATTCAATTAAATGAAAATCGCTTGGGTCTATCATTTCAACCCATAACGAAATTCTCCTATACTAAAGTCCGTTCGGGTATTTATCATTTCAACCCATAGTGAATTCTGATTTACAGGGAACTTGCAGAGTGATAACAGATAATAATAATAATATAACAGGCATATATCCTCAATATAATATAAACTACAGGATATGGTGTCATATCCCATAGGTGAATAGTTATATATAGTAGCATATAACAAATTTAAAATTAATAACAGCAGCATATTTCAATTGTTGTTTCAATTGAAATCAAATTTAATAAATAAAAGAACGTTAATCATGAGTGATTGCTCACCTTTCGAGGTTAGAGAGATAAACAATGAAGTGAGCTACGAAATCCAAAGCAACGCTGGATGGACAAGATTTGATGAAGAAAACAGGAACGACGGACGAAGCTGACAGCAGAAATCGATAACGAATCAGAACCAGATTTGATGAAGATGATTGCGATAGGTGAACTTATATATAGCTATGAATAAATATATATATACACACACACACACAACCATAAACCATTTACAACCTAAAATTTAATATAAACAATTATCTTGCAAAATATATATATTTTAAAATCATTGTCTTAGGTATAGCACGTAAAAAAACAAGCATATCGACAACCACACTTAGCCAGATTCAAAATCAATTATGTAAGAACTTTGAAAACATACATACTTCCTTTATATATACAAATCATACGAACTTGTATAAATTCATAAATATAACAGACAGACCAAATATACACATGCAGACACTGTAGACACATACCCACCAGATATACATAGGAAGAATATTGTACATGCATTCACATATATACATAGACTGCTAGAAAAACAAAACATGTCTGCTCATGTTATTTAAACCCAATATATGCAGGCCCGCTATCAAATTTCATATACCTGTACATTATATACCTAACTACCTTTAACCCATACTCTACTTCTCTACACATCTAGAATACGGTAGCATCAATATAAACCAGGGTCAAAACAATATTTACATGTATGGACTCAAACAAATTTCATAAACTGCTATGAAAATATATATACAACACATTAACAAGTTAAAATTACTTCACTTCTGTTATTTTTTTCATGACATCCATATTTAATTTAGTTTTGAATTAAACACATATCCAGGATTGTAAATAAATATAGGATAATTCAAAGTAAACTCAGACGACGATTTGGAAAAACTATATATAATATTGTATATGTGACATACTCCTAAACAATATAAATGAACAGACATGTTATATCAGTCTTTTATGTACACGCATATGTGTATCTTACGTAACTTGCATCTATATCACAACCGGCTATATATATAACTACAGTCAGATCTTAAGATAGTTGTTACAAAACCAAATTTAATATTTTAACATAGATTTGTAAACATTTAAAACATACTATACCGTATATTAGCAAAGCATCTTTAGCCAAACAATATGTGGGCTATATGTATACTATACTATATATGATTCTCAGCAAGAAGAGTACATTTGTTTTAAAGTAAAGATGACAAACTTTAGATATCTAATATGTATGCTTCAAACCGTATACCTTTTATATATATAAATAATCTATAAAAAATTGTTACTAAATCATTGGAAATCATATAGCTTGTATTATAGATTATACATATACTGTACAAAAGCAAAATACTGTAATCGAATATAGAAAAGAAACTAACCTATCAATATCAACAGGATACGCCCATTATATATATCAGGTGTGTGTATATACCTTGTAATATTCGAACATAGAGGAGGAAGGCCAAAACTAGGGAGGCATGGGAGCATTGATTGGCGAGAAAGCAAGGGCGGAAGGATGGACGAGAAGCACGAGTGGCCGGGATGAAGGCGTGACTGGCTTGGAAGCTCGGTAGCGATGGGAAAAATGCAATAGGAGGCCGGAGGGTTGCAGATGGTTGGGGCTTGGATGCGGCGTGGGTTGCTTTGAGGCGGGTCGGGTTGTGGAGAAACATGGTAGGGTGGAGCTTGAGTGCTCGGTCGAGGCAAAGGAAAGTGGCGGCTTGACACTGGACTGGAGGGTGTGGACGTTGGTTGTTACGGTGGTGCATCGGGAATGAGGAAGAAGCGGCGGTTCAAGGAGGCAAGGCCAGTGTAGGCGAACGGAGGAGAAAGCAGGAGTCGACGTGAGAAAATGGGATGGCCGAGCAAGTAGGAGGGTTATGAATGAGGGAGATGGAGCAGGGAGATGAAATACAAAGTAAATATTATTTTTTTAGATCTGGAAGTGGAATTGCGTTTTTGGCAAAAGAGAAGGAAGGCTCCAGTAATTATATACCAAAATAAGTAGTAACGACAGAAGAAGTAAAAGCAAATAAAAAAAATGGACCGTTCAAAAAGAATAAACGTAAAATAATTCATAAATTTTGATTTTCAAATATGGGATGGCAACTGTCACGAGCTTAGATACAGCTGAAAATTTATGGCGATTAATAAATTCGAGTGATGGGATGCCAACTACCAATTTCGGCTAACGCGATTTCAAATCAATTTATCACATTGCTCTGGATGCACGTTCAAAACATGAAAAGCAAGGAAAGCTAACGGACATAAATAGAAATGAAACGTATCGAATTAAATATGAGCAGTAACGGTTACCCATTTATTAAGCTGACTAATATTAAAGCAATTGATTTATGCACGTTTAAATTTTGAAATGCCAAGGAAATCAAATGTTTACGGATTCGGTACCGATACGGTTACTGGTTTCGTGGATTCCACTATGTACCGGACTTCAAAACACAGAAATAAATATACCGTAGAGATCAACACGGCGAGATGATCAGAACGGTATATAGATATTGGTGGTACGATCATCCAATCAAAAGTCGATAATCGGTACCAGAAATGCTGTTATTTTCTTGGAATTAAGATAAACGGATAAATAGAAGTCAAGATTTTGAAAAACGAATGATGCCGTTTCACTTAGAAAAGGATTTAAAAATTTTCTATGTAAAATATTTAGGTTTGAAAAATATTTTACTATCAACAATTTTTAACTGACTTGAATTTAATAGAATTTAACAATGAAATAAACTTTGATAAAATAAATTGAAATTTTACCATTTGCTATATTTAATTATACGTAATCCAAATATAAATTTTTTATTTCAAAATATTATTATTTAAAATTTCTCAAAATCCAAATTAAATACGTTATAAAACCAATTAAAAATTAATAAAATTTTACGGGTCGTTACATATAGAATGTAATTAGAGAGTATAAATATGAAGAACAGTAAAAATAAAAAAGAAAGCAGTAAGAACAGAGGATTTATAGTGGTTCGGCAGACTCCGGCCTACGTTCACTTCAGAAATTTCGTTTTTATTGATGTTAAAATCAATTATAGTTACAATCCACAATTTTTGGAACAATAATGGCAGAGCAGCCTTAATATAGAAGATGAAGGAAAATAGAATGAAGATCCCTTTTCTAAAGCCCCGCATGATGTATTTATAGGCAAAACCTAAGTTGTTGGGCTTCCTGAGTAATCCAAACCCATCAAGCGATAGCCTAACCATACTCAACACTACAACTGGCCCAGGCAAGCCGATCCACATCTACCGACCCTGAGCGAAGACACACCTATACAATATTGCCTCAGGAATGACTCGAAGACGACGCGGAGCAAACTCGCTCGTGACTCGAAGTAACTTGCTCTTATAGTTATGTCGACCTGCTCTTCCCTTCCTAACTTCCAACTATGCTGATCGACCCTGTATGGCCGAACCACTAGAGGCTGATCCACCTATCATAACCCCTCTGAAGCCGAACCACAAAGGGCCGATACACATGACTCTAAGGCCAATCCCATTTTCGAATACTTGCCAAACCGATCTGCATGTGACGATCCGCATGTGACGATCCACTGACTTACCTACCCTAACCGACCCTACACGATCAATCCACCAAGGCAGAACCACTCCAGTATAATCGAACCACCTTGGTACAACGGCCGGGCTACATGATTGAACCACCAATAACCGAACTATGCTTGAACACCTCTCCTCGACCGAGCCATGCATGACCGAACGATGGAGCCGCATGGCCGAACTCCAAACATATAGAACCACAGCTCTCAGGCCGAACGACCTCATCCTGAATGAACAACGCCTCCTACACTGAATGGCTGATAGCGAATCCTCCATGATTGATCATCTTTCCATCTAACTGACTCAAACCCATCATATTACAGTCTCGTCAAACGAGTAGTCGATTTAGTTAAATTCACCTGTCCATGGCCTTGCCAATAGGCAGGTTAACAAAGGTGGAACTATATCTAGTTTTCGGATAGACTTTGAGGCATTTTATAAATGAATGAATGGATTAGTGAGCCAGATGTTAACGGAATTAGACAGGATGTGCCGAGGGAGTGCCATAAGTCAAAGTTATCTATCCGCCCAAGAGTAACTAAAATACTTCAGATGAAAAAACACCTTTTGATGGAAAGCGATGAAGAGAGACATTTTGATTTTTGTAAGCCAGTGTGTGAACTGTCAATAGGTCAAGAGTGACTAGCAAAAGGCTGCTGGATTACTCCAACCATTGGAGATACTGAATTGGAATTAGGAGAAAGTATCCATGGGCTTTATCGATGAGTTGCCCAAAACAAGAAGAGGTACTGAGGTCATTTGGCTAATTGTAGATCAATTAACAAAGAGCGCCCACTTTATTTCAGTGATGTCAACGAGAACTATATTTTCATTGGCAAGAATTTATTTGAGGGAGATCGTTCGACTACATGTAATTCCTGTAAGTATAGTCGGTGATCAGGATGCCATCTTCATCGGGGGTTTTTTGGAAGCCTTGCAAGCCGTTTTAGGGACAAAATTGAATTTGAGCACGACCCATTACCTGTAGACATGCAGACAAACCAAAAGTGTGATTCAAATTTTGGAGGATCTCTTGAGAGCATGCATTTTGGACTATGGAGGTTCTTTGCAAGATGATCTACATTTGGTAGAGTTCTATTATAACAACATTTACCAAGCCAATATTGGCATGACGCCCTATGAAGCTTTGTATGGACGACCATGTAAATCACCTTCATGTTGGGTAGAACTAGAGATAATTTAGTTCTTGGACCATAAATGATTTGAGAAGCGTCATAAAAAGTGGTTACGATCAAGGAAAGGATAAGAGAAGTCCAAGATCGACCAAAAAGTTAAGCCGATCAACGGAGAAGGGACTTAGAGTTTGTGGTTGGGGATTTGGTATTTATGAAAGTTATCCCGATTAAAGGAGTTGTAAGGTTCAGAAAAACAGGAAAACTAGCACCCGGATTTATTGGACGATTTAAAATCCTAGAAAGAATTGGACCATTGTCTTATTGAGTTGAATTGCGCGAAAGATTGTTTGAAGTTCATCACATCTTTCATGTATCTCATCTGAGTAAGCATGTTTATGATCCACTTTGATTTTTGAGACATCGACTTAGGAAGACTTAGAGATAGAATTGAACTTGACGACAGTCTGACATCATATTATAGATCAGGATGAAATGAGATTGACAAACTAGGTGGTGAAGCTTGTGAAGGTTCAGTGGAGTGATGACCCTCACGATTGTACTTAGGAGATTGGGGATCATATTAAGGAAACTTACCCTGATGTAATGTCAGGTTAGTTGTTTGTTGTTTGAATGCATCATGTATGTTCTTTTATAGCATAGTTGCTTTGCATTGTTATATGAATTTCTTGTATAATATATACCTTTTTGGATTATCTTTTTGTGTATTAATTTCGGGGACAAAATTATCCTAAGGGGGGAGAGTGTAACGTCCCGTAAATTAATCGCTTTGTATTTGAATATTTAAACCATTTTTGAATATTTAAATAATGGATTATAATAATAAAATAAACATATTTTAAATAGGGGTTTTTAGGCTTGGGGAAAAAGTTGAAGAAAAATTTAGTTTCAGGGACAAGAAGTTTTCTTTTTAGGCTAAAGAACAATTTTTAGTATAAATCACAGAATGATAGTTGTAACTATCATTTTCTGTTTGCACTAAAAAGTGTCTTTTAGACTAAAAAGCAAATTTGTTGTCCTTGAGACTAAATTTTTTGCAACTTCTTCCCTATATCTATTTTCCCGTTTTAAATATTAATTAATGAAATTAAAATAATTTTAAAATTTTGTTTACCAAAATAATTAGTTCAAATAAAAATATAAAATGTAACTGAAAAACCTTTTTTGAAATTTCGACCTTTTGGTATCAGAAAGTCTTCGAAAACGTCGTGCACATTTTATACAACTCATGTACACATGCATACACATGTACACATGTCATATGATAAGTTAAGTATTAATGGTAATAAACTATGATTAATTTAAATATAAACATGATAAGACGCATTATGTTCAAATAAAAGAAAGAATAAAATATGGAATAATTTCTCATGTGCCACCGTACTCAACACCATAACCTTGTAAACATTATGGAGCATGTCATAATGAAGCATGGTATTAGTGCCACCTTATCCGTTAGCTTGAGAGGGGGAGGGGATGAGATGGAGCATTGTGATTGGTGGAAAAAAGGCAAGAGTAAGTAATTTCACCTATTTTCGTATCTATAAATACCTCCACCCTAACTTCATTTCTCACCCTGTAATTTCATTTCTCATTTTCATAAGAATTTCTTCCCATATTTATGTTTACGTTCACCCATGGCTTCTCTTCTTCATTCTTAGTTTGAGAAAAATCACTTCCTTTCACTTTAAATCTCTTCCATAGTTCACAAAACTCCATATATCCATATACAACCCCCCCCCCCCAACTAAAATAAAAGCCATTCCCACCTCAAAACTCCAAGACCAAGCCAAATATTGCATAGGACAAATCCATATCCAGCCCACCAGGGGGCCAAAAGACCAAGTTAAGGTGTAGTGAAGGTAGTTCGTGAGTTCGACAACTTGTTGTGGTGATCCGGTCAAGTTAGTAGTGTTTTGGTGAGTAAAGCTTCCAACATCAAACCAAATGTTTTCAAACTATATTTGTGTTCATTCATAGCTATTAAATGCTTGTTTGTATTGATCAAATAATAGCTTGGTTGTTGGATCTGTTCGTTGCTTGAAAGATAGTCGCTTTGAAAAGTTAGTAAGTGAATCATAAGACATATGTTAGTTAAATTTGTGCCTTTGTTGATAAATGCTTGATATATGTTGTATTATTGTAAATCACCATGTATATATGCTCATACCCTTGTTCTATGATGTATGGTTATATTGAAAATGACATAAACTTGAATTTTAATTGCTCGTATAACGATAGTCCCCATATCGGCACTTTTGGAAAATCACCTTTTGTCGAAACCATTTGGTTTCATTATTGTGCTTAGAATCATTCTACAAGTTAAATAAGTTTTTGATTAATGATATATCCACAAATAATTAATTATTTTAATAACCATTATTTAATATAATTAATTATTTAATTAATAAGGATTAAATTTAACTAATTAACTTACTAAAGATGTGTTCAAAATTAACTAATCACTTGATTAATGATGTTTTGAAATTAATTAATCATTTCATTTGATTATGTTTAAGGTTAATTAATCTTTTAAAAATGATAGATTAAAGTTAAATAATCAATTTATTAATGATGTTTCTAAATTAATTAATATTTTTAATTAATGACTTTTAGAAGTTAATAAATCTCTTTAACTTTAATTATTCTTTCCTTTAATTTTTTAAAATTAATGAATCATTTTTAAATAATGAAATTTAATCATTTACATATTAATTTAATTAATTATATTTAAACTAATTAATTGAATTAATGATGTTTAAAGGTAATTTACTTTAAAGATTATTGAAGATAATTACTTTAGTTAGCAAAGTTTTAAAACTAACTAATCAATATAATAAGGATGTTTTAAGTTGTTAAATCTTTTTTATAATGATGTATCAAAGTTAGTAAACTCTGCAAAGTGTTTTAATGCCCATATTTGTAACGTAGACCAAGCACAAATTTGGGTTTTTTAAATAAAAAGTTTGATTCTTTTATGGAAATGAATTAATTTTCGTAAAGCGATTCACCTGTATGAAAATGGTTTATTTGTATACTTAGGACTAAACATCAAAGAAGTAGACTTGTCGCTATTTCGAAAGTTAATAATAATCATGAAATATGACTTTGAGGTAACACTATCTTAACTTTTCCGGTATTATTGTTAACCAAGAAATAATATAGGTTTTAATTCGATGAGTGGTGGTAAGTTTACAAGGCTTAATTTCCATATATGATCATTTTATATCCTCTATAGTTAGTTTTCTCAGCTATCGGTTACTGTAGATTTTTTATTATCGTCATTCTAAGATGATGTGTTGTTTCATTGAGCTTGGATAACCTTCGTTAGAAATAACTAATAACAAAGAACGAAAGGGGGCCAAGCTATATGGGTTGCTTCCATTAGGATATTTTCACATCTCGTCTAGATTGGATTCGACAGAGCTATTTTATATGAAATATTCGAATACTCGGTAAGGTTTGGAGGTTTCGAAGAAGTGTCACAGAGTAAATGAGATTCTCAAAAATATACTACTAAAGGTATACTTTAAGAGGGTTGCACTATCCTAGTTAATTTTTTTTAGAGATTTTCCTTTTCTTATTTGATTCACCTTCAAATTTGTTTCCTTAATTGCATTTGGAAGAGTCAACCACTCTTCGTGGTGTTTAATTATTTATCCATTCTTTACGTTTGGATGTTGACTTATACGAGAGTAAACCCATTCCATGTTAAGCAGCGTGGTCTCTCATGTTTGTGTTTAATTACATCCTTATTGCTTGAAGTTTTACTCATACCACTCGTCTAATCCGAGTTGTTTGTTTTCTCTAAACTCTCGAATACTTGTTTTATTTGAGTAGTCTAAGAGTAGCAACTCTTTGTGGGCTCTTTTGAAGATGGCATCCAAGCAGGAGTCCCTTTACCCTCTTAGCTATCTATTTCCTCGTATTTTCTAGTTTGTGTAAGTATATTTTGTTTCAGCATATGTAAAGGAAGGATTTTATAACTATCTAAGCTGATTTGTAGTACTTTTGTGTAAATCTGATAACTCCCTATTAAGGAGTAACTAGACTATTATGTTTTATTTAGTAGTTTCGTTGTGAGATTTTCTATTATGTTCTTTATTTTACCCCACGACAATTCGTCTTTTCAATGCTTGGGCAACAACACACGAACATCGAGGCTATGATAAGTGTCGTTCCTAGGGTTCAAAAAGGTAGGTTGTCACAAGACCATAGGTAAAACTAGAAGTTAATGAAGAAATTAGGTTAGTAGCATAAAGTGAGTAAATGTTTCAATCTCAAAACTTTAGCTTTTGGGAAACATAAGGGATATAGCTTAAAAAATGCCACCATGCAAAGAAAAGAGAAAATGTAAAGGAATGAAAATGGAATTTCCTATTGATCAAGGATTAAGAAGAAGGTGGTAGAAATTTTCTGTTAGAAACAGTGGAACCGCAATACTCCAACATAGCTTTATGGAGTTGCGCTTCGCATCTTTAGTGATAGAGACCCTTAGTCTACTAGTAAATTTGGAGGGGTTTTCTAGTAGCTTTAGGAACTAGCTTTAGGAACTTTGTTGAATCAGATCATCGCTTACCGACTGAGGACCGATGGAAAAACTAAAGGAATGGATAAGAACTCGAAGGATTTGTTGAGAGCTTGCATCTTGGACTTTGGAAGACCTTAGGACTGGTGCTTACCTTTAGTAGAATTCACATAGGATTGTAGTCATCAATAAACGATTAATATGGCACCTTGAAGCATTTTTTATGGAGGGCATGCAAATCGTCAAATTATGGGTAGGAAACCATTGACAAATTCTACTCAGATCAGATTTGTATTGCGAGACGTTGAAAAGTCAGAATTGATTAGGCAGCGTTAAAGGTCATACAATTTTGGTAGTTGGAAAGTAGGTACCAGATTTGTTGGGCCATTTTCCCGAACATAGGGAAAAACAAGAAATTTTTTATGTTGGCCAGAGTCCGTGACATTTTTGTATTTGAGGAAAAGCCTTCATAATATAGCAATTGTTGTAAAGCCTAATCAATTGAGGGATTTTAAGATGGAACCAATAGCGTCCCGTGCCACTGCATGCATCATAAAGCATGGAACTTGGAGGCTCCGCAACAAAGAGGTAGATTGGTTTGAGTGCAATGGTGAGAAAAATCTGATGGGAGGCATGGGGACTCTTCATCCTAAACCTAACCCTGGAAAATTTTCTCTCCAAAATTAGGGTTTTGGCTGCATTATGATTGCTAGATTAGATGGTAGGAGATGATTGCTGCACTTTTCACAACCACTTTACATCATATAAAAAAAATTATGCGTGTTTAAGCTATTTACATACATACATTCAGTTTGCAACCAAATTGGCCACAAACACCCAAGAGCAAGTTTAAGTAGTGGAATAAATGAAGAAACTAAATTAAAACAGAGGAATATATCAAAATAAAAGGAAAAACACAACAGAAAGAAATAACAATAAGATTTATAGTGGTTTGGCATTGATTGCCTATGTCCACTTTGAATATTTTCTATATTTCTTTTCAGTTAACTTGATTACAATTAGAAACAGCAAGAGACAAGAGAATAACGGAGGGAGTTCATTACAATAATGGTGTTGTCTAACCAGTAGCTTAAAGATCCACAAAATGGCCCCTAAGCCTTTATTTATAGATGAAGGCGACCTCCAATATGACTAGAACTTCAACAACAGGTCCTCCTCAACCATATAGGCCCACCATAGGGAGGGCTAGGCCTAAATCTCAATAAACTGGGATCGATACCCATCTCTTCATGTGTTGAGTTTGGGGCTAGCGATCCTATGGTAGTTATTTTATGCTCTAATATGATGGTCTCTAGATATCAAGGTGTTTGGATGTGTGGAGTTCTTGCTTTTCCTTAATTCTT
The DNA here is from genome assembly GCA_030765085.1 of Allium cepa. Lineage (NCBI taxonomy): Eukaryota > Viridiplantae > Streptophyta > Magnoliopsida > Asparagales > Amaryllidaceae > Allium > Allium cepa. The sequence goes on from CM060934.1 coordinate 828,126,577, forward strand.
GGTTTAGTTTCATGCTAGTCTGATGAATACAGGTTCCTTCATGTGTCAACATGCCGAACCCTCTTGTTGTATTAATATACGCCGATCTATATTGCTTCTCAACTACATGCCGACCCATATTGCTTCTCAACTACATGTTGATCTATATTGCTTCTCAATTACATGCCAATCTATCTTTTATGAGCACACTGATCCCTACGTTCGTTGCAGCCTATGCCGATCCATCCTTTATGAGCACACCAATCCCTACGTTTGTTGCATGTTATGTCGATCCCTCTAGTGCCATTAAACAACACCGAACTTGATACCACATCTAATCCCTATAGTCTCTCCTTGCTGTACTGAACTCTTAGCAGCTCATCTATATTGACAAACCACTTTGCCGATCCCTATCTCATGCAAGCTAATTCCCATCTTTCGGACATCCCGCGTCGTCCATCTAACAACTCCATCCAATTCGAGCTTCGTATAACTGTCTGGACTTTATATCTAGGTCATGTAGCCATTGCCTCATGATCATTCTTCTCATCGATAGTCAAATTTTTCCTGCACGATCAGCCAATATAGCCGAGTTTGGGCACCGAGTAGCACTTGCCCCCAAAAGTATGTCTTGTGAGTAACAAGATGTGCTTTGAGTTGAAAAGTGTTAAAGTTGCCGGAAATAAGTCCTCTAACTTCCTAGTTGACTTCTATTCCTTCATCGATCTTCAGTGATGCAAGGCTGATGTCGTATTCAAATTAGGAAATACAAATTTTGTCATGTGGGACTCATAGGCCTTCTTTTGATTCGATCTCAAACTTGATTATTTCTATCTAGACCGTAATTTCGGTTTATTTTAAAAGGGTGAATTCTTAAATCATTTCCATACATATTCACATACATGTTTTGGTTATTAACCTCCGTATGTGTTAGGATGTTCGTAGGTTGTCGCCAAGTTTTTTATATTCCATATGCTTACATTTTGCAGCCTAACCTCCATGATAGCGGTCACCATTTGGTTTTTAGTTGTCTGCCATTTCTCTCTGCTTCCATTTATTCTCATCATTTTCTTTCTCTTTCCATTTTTTATCACATTTTTTAAAATACCTTTGTTTGGATGGATCGATGCCTGATTTGTTGATCCCCTGCTAGATACATGCTAATAGGGGTCGGCAAATACTAATGTCGATCCCTATTTTCTCCAGAGTTGGTCTAACCGTGATAACCGAATGCACTCTCCCTCATGAACACTTTATATAAACTCTCTTTCCTTTCTTCCTTCCTTCCGTACACGTCATTCCTAGAAGCGCCAAGGAGAGTTCACTAGCATGCATGAACTATATATACATCCAACATGAATCGTTTATTCACTTGGCTGAGAAAATCTCTGAAGTCTCTATCGAGCGCCAACATGAAATAGACCACCTCAAGTTGGAGACTATTCATGACAAGGACATCATCAAGCATCAAGACGTCGAGCTGCTTGAGTATAAAAACCAACTTGCTGAAGCAGAGAAGAATGTAAAAGAAATAGCAGAGGCAGTGAATCGCCTAGAGACTTTGCATAAAAAAGAACTTGATGCGGCACTTCATCCCAGCGGCACTCTGGCTCTAGAAAAAGATTCCTTGAAAAAGGAGAAAGATGCCCTAGCTCGCCACACTGAAGAGCTTGAAAAATTATTAAATAAAGAAAGGAAGGAAAAGATTGAGGTGCAAGAATAATCACAGAGATACTGCAAGGAGATCGTCGAGGCAAGATGCTTAAGTACAAAGCTCGACAAACAATTTGCCAAGATCAACGCATTAAAGGAAGAGGCCCACGACTAGGGTAGAAAGGAAGTGCTCGAAGAAGCTAACTCCCGGGTAGAAGCAGCCATCGAGTCCAACAAGAATGAGATCAAGGACTTGTTTGATCCACTTATCGTTGAATATAAAGCGAAAGTCCTTATCCATCGTGACTTTACCTTTCATGGCGAAGGTTATCTTGAATCTCTCATTGAATCTTGGGAGCTCGTCGTCAAGAATAAGAAGGAAGAGTTGGGAGAAGCGGGATTTAATGAAGAGGAACTTATGAGACAAGTGCTTCGAAGTAACGGGCCGTCTGATCTAATCACCACCAAACTTCAATTCTCCAAAGCTCCTACACCGACTATAGAAAGAGAGGATATCGTTGAACCAGCTGGAACTGATGCTAAAAGTTCTCTTCCTATCCAAGTAGTTGAACCATCCTCTTCTAACGATACGGAGAAAACCCTTGGCTATGATCCGGATAGGCCTGTCTTTAGACCATAGATGTTGTCTCCCATTCTCGAAGGAAACACTCCATTGGTTATAGAGAGTCAACCGGATGCTGGTATCATACTGAATTTCTTCGATTATGAATTTTTTTGTTATTCATGTGGAATGGCTTTCAACTAATGTTCATGCCTTAACATATATTTGCAGGTCATTCGGGTCCTAATAAAACTCTAAGGAGCGAGCCGCCATGCAGCAATAGGGAAAGACAACCGAAGACCCAATCGTTGTTGATATACCAGGGCCCGAGATTGGTGCCTATGATGAAGATGATCCCAGAGACTCGCCCCCTGCAGATGAGTCGGAAGATGTAGTGATCACGGGTGCTTTGGAGCATATTACCGAAACTAGTATGAAGGAGTGGATCGAGGAGGAGGAGAGATTAAAGCATAAGGTGAAAGGTGAACCCATCGAGGTGGAAACTGAAGATCTTGATCTTGTACCACCACAAGTCATTCCACCAGGCAGAGCGATCCTAAGCGAAACCCTCCTCCTTTTTTAAGCATTCCATCCAAAGGCGGCAAAGAGTCCTGAAAGAGAGGCTCGACTGACTCTACTCGTGAAAAGTAAAAGAGAGAGAAGGTCGAAGAAGCAGTCGCTACTTCATATCATTGTAGATAGTTTTAGTAGTTATTTCTTCCCTCTTTTATGGGTATTAGGAAATGTATCCCATTCTTTTGGAATAACTTGTAACAGAATTTTGAGGCTAGTGAATAAATGTTTTTTCTTTTGATTAGTCATCGTGTGAATGTTACTTTGATAGTTGAATAATTACTTTCCATTCCATGTACATGTAATTTTTTGATTGCAAATCCCGTTAAAAACTCAACATCTCCATCTAGAGGCCTCTCTTAGTCGTGGCCTTAAGTCATAAGGAATGTCAAGCCAGCACTATAATGGCCCGCCATAGCAAGCCTTCAATAATTTGAATTTCTTCTGCCGATTTCAGGTTGGAATTCGTGGGATAGGAAATAGTCAAAATCTGTCCATCTACCCATTGAGTTTACAAGTCAATCCACACTCTGGGACTTAGAGTTATTTCATAAGAGGTCGAACCGTGCTCGACTTATGCTTTTGCTTCGGTCCACATTTCAAGGACATAGAATTTTCTCTTAGGTGATCAGTCACACCCAAATTGTTCATATTCCAATCCACACTCTGGGGACTTACAGTTTTCTCGTGGGCAGTCATGTTTCTGGCCGAATTATTTATACTACAATCCGCACCCCAAGGACTTAGAGTTTTTATCATAGGCAGTCGTGTTTCCACCCGTAGAAATCATTCTTCTACCCGAATTGTTTATACTCCAGCACACACACCGAGGACGTAGAGTTTCTCTCACGGATAGTCGTGTTTCCATTCGGGGCAGTCATTTTTCCACAAAGGGTAGTTTTTTTTGCCCAAATTACTTATACTCCAGTCCGCACTCCAAGGACATAGAGTTTTTCTCGTGGGCAGTCATGTTTCCACCCGGGTAGTCATTTTTCCTCCCCAAGTAGTCTTTTTTGCCCAAAGGCAGTCGTTTTTCCACCCGAGTAATTTATACTCCAATCCGCACTTCGAGGACTTAGAGTTTTTCTCACGGGCTGTCGTGTTTCCGCTCAGGGCAGTCATTTTTCCACCCAGGGCAATCGTTTTCCCCCCGAATTATTTATACTTCAGTCTGCACTCTGGGGACTTAGAGTTTTTCAACCTCCAAATTGCCTACGACCTTTGTTCCTTATTGTGATACCGCCCTTTGGTTCATCTATGGTAGTCATCAGTCAAGAAAATTTATGGAGCTCATCTTATTCGATCCCATCGGGGATCGGTATGATTGATTTCAAATTTTGTGAATCTGTTCACAAATCACACATATCGATATCAATCAGTTTCATTGTATACTTTGCACAAAATGCAATCACAATCACTTATGCAAAGGAAGTTCAAGATTTTATTCATCATATGAAAAAGAACAAACTAACTTGTCTTATTACACACCCAAAAGATCAAATACTAAAGCAAATGTCGAAAGTGACTAGTACTAAAATACAAAGGAAGTGTTCTAAAAGAAATAACATCGTGGATGCTCGCTATTCCACGCACTTGGAAGTGTCGTGCAATCAGCAGTCGCTAGCTTGAAAGTTCCTTCTCCAAGCCTCTATTCAATGCGAAGGGACTGGAAAAACCTGTTTCATGATGAGATCGCCAACTTTAAAGGTTCTCGATTGCACTTTTGTACTGTAATATCGGATGACTCGATGTCGGTGCGTAGCTGCTCTCAAATTGGCATCCTCGCATTTCTCATTGATAAAGTTCAAAGATTCCAAGAGAAGATCTCGTTTTGGGGTCGTAGTATGTCACTTGATGAGAAGGGGCTTCGAGTTCTACTTGGATAACTGCTTCGGCTTCGTAAGCTAGTGCGAATGGAGTTCGGCCAGTCGTGGACTTGTGAGTGGTCCTGTAGGCCCAAAGTGGTATAGGAAATTCATCCACCTACTTGCCTTTAGCCTTCTTTAAATGCTTTTTCAGAATATATTTGATAATTTTATTTACAGAATCAACCTCGTCCATTTGCTTGAGGGTGGGCGATCGCTTCAAACCTCTTTTCAATATGATATCTCCGACAAAGTTCTTTAAATTTAGCACTGTCGAGCCGAGTCCCATCATCTGTTACGACAGTCCGTAGGAGGCTGAAGCGACATATGATGTTTTGAATAAAAAAGATGATGACTTTCTTGGTTGTGTCATGGCTAGCGTTTCCGCTACAGCCCATTTAGTGAAGTAATCAAATGCGACAATGACATACTTCACACTGTCTTTAGGGATTGGTATAGAGCCGAAGATGTCAATACTCCACATAGAAAATGGCCATGAGCTGACCATTTGCGTGATTTCCGTTGGTGGAGATCTTGGAACTTTTGCGTATACCTGACACTTGTCGCATCGTCTCACATTATCAGCAGCGTCCCGGTTTATGGTTGGCCAGTAATATACTTAGCGAAGTATCTTCTTTGCCAGAGTTTTCTCCTCACTGTGATCAACGCATTCTTCCTCGTAAACTTCTTGCAGAACATGCTTTATTTCGTCATGAGTGATACATCGAAATAAGGTAACTAAAAACCCTTTTCTATACATAGTTCTTACTTGCATAATATACCACGAAGCCTTATGAAGGACTTGTTGCTTTTCATTTCTCCTCTTAGGCAAGATTCCGTGCAACAAGTAATATTTAAATAGAGTCATCCATGAGCCCTTCTCAGGCTCTGTTTCCAGCACTTGATCAACTTCTATCATATTTATGCTTTGGGTATGTAATGTCTCGACTTGAACCAAATCCATATATTGTGAATCACCAATACTAGCGAACTTCGCCAATGAATTGGCTTCTCGATTTTGGCCACGTGGGATATGTAGAATGCCATAATATTTGATATCCGCTAACAACTCCAGAACTCGGGTAAGATACGAGGCGAACCGTTGTCCCTTAACCTGATAGTCTCCCCTGACTTGATACATCACCAGTTGTGAGTCGCAAAAAATTTCAAGGGACTTCACTTCGAGCTCTCTAGCAAGTTTAAGCACAGCGATCAAAGTTTCATACTCAACCTCGTTATTTGTTGCGGGAAACTTCAAACCATAACAAATTAACCGGTTTTTAGGGGTTACAAGTACAATCCCATCTCCGCAACAATGGCGATTATATGCTTCGTCAATATACAACTTCCACTGCATATTATGGATTACACTACTTTCTAAAAGCCCATCATACACGGTAAATTCCGCTATGAAGTCTGCTAACGCTTGACCTTGGATAACTCTTCGTGGAAAATATGTAATTTTGAACTAGCTGAGCTCGATGTTCATTTAAGAAACCTTCCAGATGTCTCAAATTGCTGTTGGACCTATCGTAATGGCTGATCGGTGTAAATGTTGAGTGGATGTACCTGGAAGTACGGGCGAAGTTTCCGTGATGTGATTAGCAAGCAATATGCCAGTTTTTCTATCTTTGGATAGTTTCTCTATACACCTATAAACACTTGCTGACGTAATACACCGTCATTGAATTCGGTTCTCCTTGTGAATCAAAGCTACACTTATAGCTTGTGATGATACAACCAAGTAAACATACAGCTCCTCATGATCAACTAGTTTTGACAGGACAAGGGGTCTCTCCAATTGATTTACCAATGCTCGAAATGCGTCTTCATAATCCCGCATCCATGTAATTCCCCGTATCTCCATACCCCTTGAGTCGACAGAAGTCACATATGTCCAACTCAAATTGAACAGAAATACGAATCATTAGGGGTGAAGAAGAAAAGATAGAAGAAAATAGAAAGCAATAACACAAAATCTCACAATCGTAGAGGAACAAAATATAATATATAATAATAGATCTTATATAAAAAGGAACTGTAATTGTTTAATATAAAAAAATAATCAAAGTACAACGAATAATATGTACAGTTATTATAACTTGTCCTCACCAGTGCTGACATTACATCCTGACACACACAGCGGAATATAATCAAGTACTTGATATACATCTGAAATCCACAAGCTCAACTTCTGAGCTCCAAAGCATCCTAACCTAAATCTTTAATACTCGGTCTGACCCGAGCATTACAATAAAATAACACCTGAGTCAGTTTGGAAAACCAACATAAGAAAAACAAACTCAATTTGAATTATTACGGTTATCAAAATCTTTTGAAATCAAAGGTATCTCGTAAGACCACACCACACATAAAAACAATGGACTTTTACCTTATGATAACCAAAACACTTTATTGAAAATCTTGTGATATTACAGTAGTGTCTAAGTACAAATACTTATTAAAATAGGTGAAATTGTTACATTAATTAAATTCCAGCATACTACGCACTACAATCAAAACCATAAACGCTCGTAGTGGATATTGGATTCCATACAATGACTGGGCTACTGGGGTACTGTCCACACAATACACGTCTAGAAAAAAGCACCGAGGAGCTCAATTGGATCCCCTGCCAACACAAGACCATCCTACCCCTGACCTAGAGAGTATCGAATATGTTATCACCCCAAGTGTTCCCACACTAATCGAGCGCCCTCCTTTTTCATGCACAACCATATCCATAATTACAATATATCCAAGGGTATCTAGAAAAGTGATAACATACACTACTTGGGTGCGACCCACTTAGCCCTGCTGCATCTCCTCTGTTTTAGTCATTCCTCATTGATGAGGCTTGAGGCTACGTATTACCTTAAGAATAGCATTCATACTTGGAATGCTAACACCGCCTTCCAAACCACAATGCAAAATGATAGTATTCATCCATACAAGTTGTTCTGGGTCTGACAAACCAAATCTCCAAAATCACCGTCTCTATTATCCTCATGATATCACAATTCTTAGCGTACAAATCGAATCGAAGTGGTTTTCGGATAATTAAATCTGATCCCGGTCTCTTCGAAATGATCAACGAATTTGGCCAGATTTGATAGTCGGTTATTTAACTATCAAATTATACACATAAGCAGTCACTAGGCCTGACTTTATAAATCTTCCAAAGCATTCATACAAAATATCTTTACAAAGATATATATATATATATATATATATATATTCAAATTTCTTCCCGTATATTCCATAATTGAAAACAATTTCAAATACTTATACCCATAACAGGGTATTTCAATCTATATCAATAATTAGAAATATATTTTCTTTAATACTATTTATAGTTCAATATTTTGAAAAATATTACTATAATAATAATCTCGTAGTTAAAATATTTCAAATCCCACCCATTCAATACTAAAGAAATATCAATAAATATATTTTTCCTGAAATCGTTTTATTTCCAATACTAAGGAAATATTCCATTTATTTCATACTTCTCCAAAATCCTTTACCATTCATTCATACATTCCCTAATTCATTTATAACAGATTCTATAAGTTTTCGGAATTCATAAATTAATTTCTTTTAAAATTCCCAAAATCAATTACACTTGTCTATAATTCCAGCTACCTATTTCTAATTTATGAATTCTAATTCATTTTCAAAGTTCCCATTTTCCAACATTTCGGAAGTTTACTTAAGTTTCCAGAATTTAATTACAGGATTTCTCTTATAAAAATCATATCCGTTAAATAAATCTCGTTTACAAATTTATTTTTAACAGGTGTTTAAGTAATTATTAAAATATTCAAAATACTTTAAATAAACAACGTTAAATCATTTACATTCCATTTTTTAAATAAACTAATCGATTTACTAAGTTTATTAATAAAATGTGGATTCAATTCAATAAATATTAAATATTTGGAAAATCCACTTTTTGAAATTTTTCAATAAACAGCTTTAACTATATAGTTTGCTAAATAAAAAAAATTCCAGTTTAAAACAAACTAAAATTTGTCGACAAAAATATATTTTAGAGTTCCAATAACCAATTTCATTTTACAAATCACTCTCAACTCATAGCACATCAACTCCATTCTGATTCACAAACCATTCTCACATTTCAAAAATGGAATCCACTATTTTTTTACCCAAAACTGATTTCCACATCTTGATATAAATTCACACTTTGAATTTATATTTGCAATTCATCAACTGATATCATTTTCCATTATTTATAAACGACGTTTATAAATTTATACTCATTTAGGTTTTACTTGTTTATAAAAATAATCTCATTTAGAAATTTAATTTTTTATAAATCTATTTATTTTTCAAATTTATTTTAAATATCCATGTTAACTTCTTTCCATATTTTTTTCAGGAATATTCTTAAAAAATCCATTCTTTGAAAATCCTCTATGAAATTACATTAAAATATCTATTTAAAATATTTTTACGAATAGTTAAGTATAACCCAAAATCAATTATTGTTTTATCCAAATCAATTTCCATTAAAATAATCCAAATTTTGATATAATCATTTTTATACCCAAAATCTCCTTTAATTTTCTTCAAATTCAAAAATAATATTTATGTTATTTAAAATACCAAAATCAAGGCCAGTGCTACTTTAGCATTCAATATATCAAATCACACAAAAATCCATAACAGACTATTCAATCAATTCATATATCACTATATATGAAAAACAATCAATATATTTGAGGAATCTAGTTGGATCCCTCCAAGTTGTTTCCGTCCATCCACAGATATTATATAACATAATCCCGCGTTGATGCAGGATATTGCAGTAATATAGGGTCATCCGCTATTATGCGGAGTGCATAGTGTATCATCCGCTACAATCGGCGGGAAATATGAGTGGAAGTAGGAGGAGCCAGTATGTTAATTGCGGTAGGTAGGATGTTGCTTTTGCTAATGTAGCTGTTATTGCTTTCTCGTATATTGGTTGATGTTAGGTTCACTATGGATGCTTCAGCAACACAAAACGAGGGTCTTGCTCGTTATAGGACTTGACCAAACATCTCACCACAAGAGCTGACGAAAGCCATGCAACACCTATAGAAGTCAGTACCACCCCGTTAAGGATAGGTTTTATTGTTCACATGTCAAGGGCAGGTAAGGTTTTGCGCGTTGTATAGGACGAAACCTCATACTCCACTACCTAAGTACTAATACACACACACACTACTGTATATAATATGACTTCCAGTTGATAATAATTACTAAATTCATCCAATCAAACAATCAATAATTCTAATTACTATAAATTAAATCTAGTAATCCTAATAACTAAGATTTACTCACCTTGATTTTCGAATATGTTAATCGTTCCAATTCCAAATTTATTCGCTTTTTTCGATTATGAACTCGAAATAAATAGGTAATTTTTTTTTGTGAGATTTGGATTATAAAATAATATTACTCTCCTAATTACAACAAATAAATTAACTAATTACATTTTATAGTATAATACCTTAATTGAACTAATCCACTTCCTCTACAAATCTGAAACGGCACTTTACACTTCCAGTTTCCTCCTCATCCCCTTTTGGCTAACGTTTAACCCACCACCGCTCCTCCTATCATCGACAAACAACCCCGCCAACCTCGCCATTGCCTTCATCGACACAACCTCCATCTTCTCATACATAAAATTACAAACCCGAAGCCCTAGGGGGAAACATGAAAGTCACCTCACCTCCGGCCTTACACATTAAAACACGACCCCCTAACCCTCCTCAAGTTTGCTCATAAACAACCACACCCTGCTTCCAACTGTCCCTCCGCTCCATGTCGGACGCGATTGAGATCGACAAACCCTAGCTGCCATTCATCGCTCGACCATCATCATCGCTGTCGCCAATATTGCGTACCGCTCGCGCGAAAAAAGGACAGCACGATTTCTTCTCTTTTTTATTTGTTTTTATTTTGATTTTGTTTTGAATAAGAAGAAAGATGAATACGCGGTTTTAAAATGGAAGATGGCGGCTTTGTAGAGGGGTTAGGTCGGCTATAGCAGGTTAGGGTGGCTCGTGTAGAGATAGTGTTTGACATTTAATGTTTATAATATTATTTAATTACAAAATATCTTGTTTAATATAACTTGAAATCTCGAACCCCTATTGAGGCATGCCGCGTAGCATTCAAATGTTATACTCGTATTCCGAATGCAATGGAACAAATCTCGAGGTCTAATTCGATCATATGGAGAAGTTAGCTTTTTGAACCAATTATTATATTAAATTTTCGATATTAATTCAACGGTTTTCTATCCCGTATGACCAAACGGTAATTCCAAATGCTATGGAAATTGAACGCTGGTAAAAATACACTATTACGGATCCAATGGAACTAGTTTCGTCGAATTTCAAGACTGTGTCCCGATTCGCAATTTTAATTGGTCGATTAAATCGATGATTTCAAAAATTTACGAAATCACTTGAAATTTCAGTTTTAAAAACTTATCAACTCAATTCTAATTCAAATAGAATTTATATCAACGTTAGAAATCATTTCGATTCATACTCAACTCAAATTTCAATTAGTTGCACTATTTTGTATTGTGATAAATTGTTAAATTTGAAATTTAAATTCATTCTAAAATTTCAAACAAAATCTTCATATTCAAAAATCAATTTATATTCCAAATCCAATATAAAATCATTTATATGTTAAAAATCAAATGATGGAAAATCTAGGTCGTTACAATCCATTCAAAGTTCCTTTTTTCCTTTCTTATCAAATCAAAGAAAGGAATGCATTTGTCTGTTGCCCTAGAGATGAACCGACATAAAGCAGCAACCTTCCCATTCAAACTTTGCCCTTGCTTAATGGTTCTTAGCACCTGAATATCTCGAATAGCCTGAATTGTTTCTAGATTAACTTCGATTCCCCAAGCATTGACCATAATGCCCAGGAACTTCTCTGATGCAACACCAAATGAACACTTCAAATGATTGATTTCATGTTATAAAATTGAGGGATGTCGAACATTTCTACCAAGTCTCGAATGTGGTCGTTTGATCACCGTGACTTCATGAGCATATCATCCACATAGACTTCCATCATCCTCCCAGTCTGATCTTTAAACATCCGGTTAACTAAATATTGATAGGTTGCTCCAGCATTCTTTAATCTGAATGGCATTACCACATAATAGTGTAGCCCAACATTTGTCACAAAGCTGGTATGTTACTGATTCGGGACATGCATCAGGATTTGGTTATATCTCGAATATGCATCCATAAAGGATAATAATTCATGCCTTGTAGTTGATTCAACTAGCTGATCAATTCTAAGAAGGGAAAAACAATCTTTAGGGCACGCCTTGTTTAGGTCTAGAAAGTCGATGCACAATCTCCACTTCCCATTCGCCTTCTTCACCAGCACAGGATTAGATATCCATTCAGGATAGAGGGCATCACGAATGAACCTATTATATGTCAGTTTATCCACATCTTCTTTAAGGGTGGTGGATCTCTCCGGATCCATGCATCGTCTTTTTTGTTTTACCGGTACAAATTACGGGTCAATGTTCAACGTAAGGCTCGCAATGGAAGGCGAAATCCCATACATGCCAGAATAAGTCCAAGAAAATACATCCAGATTCATTGGAGAAAATTAGCAAGTTCTCTCATCATCGAGGTCTAAGCTGCGATTCAATCTTTAGGATCCGTGATGGGTCGTCGTGGCTGACTGTTATATCAACTGTCAGTTCAGCCGGTGTCTCCTTGGTCTCCTTGGGCTCCTCTTCATTATCCCTCAGATCTATATCTCTAGAGAATCGACTATTACGCCCAAGTTAAGGCTTAGGTGCTACTTGTCAACCTTTAGTAACTTGGATGCGGACAGATTTATCCATACCTTTTCCTTTCTCCTTACGTTGAGTTTCCCTTAACTCGACCACATAATAGGCACATCCAGTCGTATGATCACCATGCGCAACACCTACTCCATTATCAGTCGGTAATTTTGAAGTCAAACACCATGAGGCAAGAGCTGCTGTATTTGTTGTTATTACTTGCTTTTTTGTGTACCTACGTATTTAGACAATTATTGTAATATATATTATGTTATGGTTTTTATGGTTTTGAAATAATTGGGTATACTTTGCTATTATATTTTGTTCCATCCACTATGAGTTTTAAAAGTTTATTTATAGCTTTATACTATTTACCTTAGAATGGATTTCAATTTTGATGGGCCTTTTCTGGGTCAAAATTTAGGCCTGTTCTGCGTGTATTGTTATAGGTTAAATGTTAATATTTCATTTTTATAATAAGGCTCTCACTAATATTTTATATTTCTCCAAACCCTAAGACAAAACATAAAAGTCTTTTAACTTCACTAGTTGGTTTTAGGACTTATCTGTCTTGTTATACAGACCTTGAATTTGCTTAACAAGTTATAGCCCCACAAATGATGGATTGCTCCTTATCGGTTGTATCTTATACAACACATAAACTATGGTTCCTTTTCCTAATCTCATTTCGACCTTGAGTTTGGTCAAGAATACAAAATAAATTATGCAGTCATATCTACCATTTTATGATAGCCTAAGTATAGTATATATACGTTGAGATCTGTGTAGTTAACGCCCCGCTATTACCCCGCTACAACCCCGCTATATCTCATAGCGGATTTCTACCGCTACGATTTTTCCATATAGCCCCAAAATATAGCATTTCCGTTTTAATCCCCGCTATTTCCGCTATATCCCGTTATTTCTTCTATATTCCGCCATTTCCGCTATATCTTTTTTAAAAAAATGAATTGAAAAATTGCATTTATACATTATAAAATTATGAAACTAATTTATTTGATTTAATTTTTTAATATATTTTCAGAAATGAAAATACTTTAATATTCTACCAAATTCAATTATGTTATTTAAGAGTTTTTCGTTTATTTATATTCGCATATGTTTTTATTTAAAATTATTTATGTATTATTTATAATTCAATTGAATGATAACTTTTCATTTAATTACCATTTACATATTTGTAAAAACATTAAGTACGAGTTTTATACGCTATTTTAGAGCCATCTGCTATATCATGCTATATCCTCGCTATATCCCCGCTATGACTTTTTGCACCTCCACTGCTTTGAATCTACCGAGCGCATTAACTGCACAGGTTGAGTTTGGTCATCCATATTGTTATCTTATCTCATTTAGTTTATATATTAATAATACAACACATAACATTTCTAGCTTGAGTTTGCTCAACAACCAAAGAGTATGCAAGTAATTTATTAATATATAAATGGTAGAGGACGACATTTATACTAATGATTCATGATCTTTAATATATTTAATTGAGTGATATCGACTTTTGGAATAATGTATTTCTTGTGAAATACTATTGTGGGTTAAATGTAGATCACATTAGAAATCATGGTATATGTACTATACATTTTTTTATTCCTTAAATCTATTTGGGTTTCTTAGAGTTCCACCTTTAATTTGTACATTCGTATTATATAAGTTTTAATTATTTTTTTACTTCAATTTATTGACTTAAATAATAGTCTTATATATAACATTATATTAAATAAGTCTTAATTAACTAATTAATTAATTAACATTTTAATTTAATTTATTTTATTCCTTTTAAACATTTTAAATTGAATACACACACAATAACATTTATTGTAATACATATATATCCGATATATATGTATATTATATTATTTATATATTAGCATTTAATTAATACATCTAATTAAACCAAATTTAATTAATTATAATTAATTTCAAAAATTATATATCTATATTAGCTTAACATCATAAGCAATGTTGCATATATCAATTTATATATATATGTTATTTAATTTAATTTAATTAATTTTATTTCAAAAAAATTTGAAAATTATTTTATAACATTTATAGTATCATTACTTATTTTAAACTTAACCTATAAATATTATTTTTATTTATTTTAAATATGGCCTTGTAAATTTAAAATTTTACTTTAGTTTTAAAGTAGATTTTGAAATTTGCCCAAGAGTCAAATCAATTTGGGCCATTATATTAAGGATAACTTTTGAGCTTACCTCATCTATTTGGACGAGGCCAGTAGCCGAGTAGGGTAGAATGCTTGATTACCTAAACCCAACCTTAGACGCTGCATTTTTAGATACCATATTTTATGGGTAGGCTTTAATAAGTTAACCATAAAACTGCTAATTTAGACTGCATAGGTTATTGGGCTCTAATATTATTGTTGGAACTTGACCAGCCTACAGTAGAGTAATTAGGTGAATTTTAGTTGTTTTTACCATGTTGGATCCTTAATGGGTCCATATATTCTAAGTTCATTTAGAAATTTTCTATTAAATAAAATAAATATTTTATTTAAATTTACTTATAAATAAAGTTTCATTTTATATAATATGTATTATATTTTATATATGTGTCATATACACATATGTTTATGTGTGCACATGCGACACGATAATGTGTACATAGTTTGGCATGTTCATGTATAGATATTATGATTTACACTACAACGGACATATCAGCCCCTCGTGTATACAAATAGATTGTCTAAATATATATATATGTGTGTGTGTGCGTGTGCGTGTATGTATATCTTATATATGAAGCAAATATCTTATATATAAAGCAAATACTTGTTATATATAAAGCAAATATTTTGATCAACAGGTCAAAGTGAAGCCTTTTCGGGATTTCCTTAAATGTCCGACTAGGTAAACAGAAATAAATTTTCGCATTAGGGCAAAATTGCAACTATGTTCAAACCACTTTTCATTAACCGCCTACTTCCACCATGTTTTCATCATTTAGCTAACATTTTCTTTTTTGTTTCCTCAAATCTTCAGTCGCTACTTCATTGTTCGAAACTTGGAACATGAGCCATGGCTACTGAAGACTGTTACCTGAAATTGCCAAATCGCAATATCGAAATCAATTAAAAGCCTCAAATCTCTAAACCTAACAAAACCCTCATCCCCATGTAATAGACGTCGTGTTTCCCTCAACTGACATTTAGGGTTTACTACTTACTACGTATACTCAGTTATGGAAATCGTTGCTATGAGAAGTGAAGTGATCCATGAGAGGCTTTTTCTCCCCATGGTTCAATCACCTGTGGCCGATTATGCTGTGGCTATTGTCAATTTCCTGGATTTTGTTTGCAAAATGGTAAAACTGCGTCCGTTATTCCTTTTTTGCTCATTTTTTATATCTTATATGGATCTCCCTTTATTTCGTTAGTTTTATCTTCAAAGAATAAATCGAAATCTGCAAAATTATTACTTAAAAGTAGTGTTCGTGCTTGGAAACGAAGAGGAGAGGCATTGCTGTAGACGACTGCTTTGCTATTTGCATCTTTTTCCCCAGGTCAACGGTTGTTAATATTTTATGTTTTAGTGAAGAGTATGGTATAAGAAAATGAACTACTTGAAATTGCATAGCACTAACAGGCATTTACCCCACTCAGGTTTTGTTTTTTTTGTTCAAATTAAAATTATGACACTGAAATTCTAATGGATATGAAATCTGGCGTCAAGTGCTTGGCAATGCAAAGTAATAAATGGTAGCAGGAAGCAGTTATAGATAATATTCAAAATAAGTGCATTTTTTCTTAGCAATGGAGCTCTTCTCAGCTTCCAATATAAATACATTCTTAGCTTATTATTTATTCTTATGTCTCTTTATTTTTTTTTATGGAAAGATAACAACAGAATGTTTATATCTAGCACAATCATTATGTGACTTTGTTTCAGGTCAACTTTTAGTGAAGAGTTTGTAAACTATTTGCTTAATTATTGAATATTTCATGGTCAGACTTAAATTCTATAAGGAATCGAAACAGATACTATGATTTTATGATACAAAATCAAGTGATGAAATCTCATATTACTGTGGATGTTACACTGTGAGTGTATTTAACTTTTTTATCCCTTCATGTTGATTGAGATAGCATAAACATTTGTATATGTATTACGAAAGTTAAGGTTTAGCAATATATGTATAATAAAGGCATGTGCATTTATGTTCTTGTAATAAGTATTAAGAGAGTGAGTCAAATATCATGTTTATTTGTATTGTAACCGCAACACAGTTTGAAATGTTTTTGAGCAAAATATACTTTGTATAATTGCTTAACTTATCTGGAACATTAGTTAGAAAAATACAATTTTATTTATACGAATTTCCACAATTTTCTTACCACCAACAAATTTGATTAAAATCATATTACATTTGTAAAAAAAACTATTGTATAATGAAATTATTTTATTGCAAAAGAGAAGATGATAACTTTATTTATAATATTTAGGCTTCCTTTAGCTTAGTTTGTCAACTATTTCAATATTAGCAAGTATTAAATATTGGTCCACCATAAAGAAAACTTTTAGACGACATCCAACATTTATCCTATACTATCATTCTGTTGTGATTGGTTTTCTCGAAAATGTAGGTGGCCTTATAATTAATTAAAACAGTTAATTTAGACGATTACTTAGGGTTATAGTTTAAAAATGTGTTTTCCATATAAAGTACCTCCGCCTAAAATTCTCTTATTTTATACAATGAAAGTTTTAGATGTTTTGACAAAAAGATTTTGCTCATTAATTATTCTTCTCATTACATAATTTTATTTCAGTTTTAGGTGAACACGAGTGCTAACATAAAATGAGTTAGTGCTGGGAAAATGAAAAGGGATGGTCACATCAATCCAAACAATTCTAAGTGGATTGTCGAAAATCTATAAGGTAGCAATCTTATATATAATGCTATCTTTTTCGTAAATTTACAAGTGTATTTTCCTATATCCCTCTCTTGCTTATAGAATAAATTGTTAAAATATATAAATATGCGTCGATATTATATGATTGTAGTGAGCATCAAAGTTTAAAGGTGTAATTTTCTATTATTAGAACAATATATGGTCCCAAAATTATATTCGGAGTAACAGTCAACATTAGTATAAACTTTGATTTCGAATTTGTACGGTTTCTGCAGTGAATATGAAAGGACTGTATTTGTACAAACCTTATGACTATGATCATCATTCTCAAAGAGGGATAAATGGGAAGAAAGCTTCATTTTTGTAAATATTTGATTTTGGTTCAACAAAATTTTATTTTCAAGTTTATTTCAAGGATTGCTATGTCAATAGTGTTTGATGCCGTATTTCCTCATCTCTCCATTGTCAACCTTCGGGCTTTTTTCTTTGATGACCCCCTCTCTCCTATACAACAAAAGTGTTTATAGATCCTATTTTCAGGTTAGTTATTAATTCATAACACCTATAGTTTCTCTTTAACTTTAAATTGATAAATTTGTTTTCATGTACGTGATAATTGCTATTGGAAAGGATCCAAGCCCTTTTAAAGTTCAGTTGGAAGTGCTATCTTATCGGTCTACTACACGCCTTAATTTCGAAATAGAATAATTATCAAACTAAGGTTAGATCTAAGCTTAAAGCACTTTGCATGGTAAAGATTTTTGGTAGTTTCATTAGTTTCCGTTATTAGAAACCTTTACTCTTATTAGCTTGATATTTTATTAATTTTGGATAGCTTTGTGATGCAATGTTTTTGTTAGATTATCTATCCCCTCCTTATGTTGTCGGATTAACTCCTAATTATTTAGATCATGCACCAACCTTTGGTAACCCATGTTCTTCTCCTCTTAAGCTGTCACATACGTTGTTGAAATTTGGTTTGGTGAGTTTCCAGTTTTAAAGGTCCCCTTTTAATCAATTTTATCTTCCGCATAAAATAAACGGCGGGTTACCAAAACATTGCATTTGAAAATTATGTTTCACTATTTCTCTATAATCTCCTAGCATATGCCATGCATTGCTATATTCAAAAGACCCTTTTTATTGATTGTTTGTTGTACATTAAGAGTAACCAATATAAAAGTTATATCATTGATACTTATAAATACACAAACTATTTTGCTGCGAATTTTATAACCTTTTGGCCCATGCTTAAACTAAGTTACAATAATATTTTTGGTTTTATTAGTTTATAAAAAATCATTTCTTTAAAGTAATAAACATCATAAGAGATTAGAACTTCCCTGACTAATTCCCTTATTGTTTTACAATGCAACTTTTAATCGTTTACCAATAATGATGGATATTTGATCTGTGTTGCTTGATATTTTATGTACTCTCACTTTATATTATCTAGTGTAAACACCTTGATGGTAGAATGTATATGACAAGGCACTACCATATGATATCTTATCGTATTACCTGCAAGGCTTGACTTAGATAGGTGAAATTCCATCAACGCGCATTTAATATATCGTTGTATCTTATTAGCTTTCCCTATGTGTACCCTTAGTTTATTTTATTACATGTGTACTGTTAACAAATTTTTAACATATGAAAATGGAAAAAATATCTTTCGAAGCAACATGTTAGGCATACCATCAACTTCTGCATAGTTCATCGATATTGAGTTCCTGTATGTTAGTAGAAATTTAACATAAGAAATATTTTTCTTTAATGTAACTCAACCTTTTATACCATTTTTAGCAAAAATTGTTAGTTAATATGGAAGACACATAGTTTGCTTTTGCGTCTCCATTGGTTTTCTTCATCTACTAACGTTTAATACTTCACAATATAGATAATTGCGCTAGTGGATGCTAAAAAATGCAAATTATCACTTGCCGGTTCAGTACCATCACCGTGGGGGAGACGTTTGCGTCAACGATAGAGATAAGGGACTCGGTGTCGATTCACATGGTGGTGCATGGGATCAAAGAGACAGATGGTGTAGTTAAGGAGGCCAGCGAGGAGGAGCTGATGGATGCCATGGCCCAAGCCGATCTTACGGGGACGTTCTGCTGTCAGCATGCAGGGGTGGCTCTGGCACGGTGGAGAAGTTGAGGAGGAGAAGGGTAATCAAAGTGAATGATTGGAAGACTATTCTGAGGAATACGTCCGCTAATGAGGGCGATATTCTAGAGGGTAGCCCACGAGCGAAGAACTTGCTGGGATCGAAGAACATCCTGAGCATATGCTCGTAAGAGGGAAATGAATAGATGAGCTCCCCTTGCCTTGAAAGAAGCTAGCCGGTAGAAGCCATCCGTGAGCAAGAGAAGAAGCAACAAGGGCAGGAGTGGTTGGTCACCTAGGAAAGAAATAATATATATATTATTACCCTGAAACAAATAAATTGAAAGGCCAAGCTTTGACTTTTGTTAAGAAAATGCTTTCATTTCTTGCATCCATCCAAACACGAATTTGAGCAGAGAGCACATGTATATATAATTTTATATTATATTACCTATTTACATGTTATAAAATTTTATAAAATTTATAAAATTTTATAAAATTTTATAACATGTAAATAGGTAATATAATATAAAATTATATATACATGTGCTCTCTCTAGAGAGAACATAATATAAAATGACTTCCTTATAGAGGTAATATAGAGTCAAAATCATCAAATGGCACTCAGTTACCTATTATAGTGCATAACATAAAATGACTTCCTTATAGAGGTAATATAGAGTACAAATGATGAATTATCTCTGTTACCTATTAGAGAACATAATATAACATTACTTCCTTATAGAGGTAATATAGACTACAAATCTGAAAATACCACTCAGTTCATATCTTTCTATTGATCTTTAAATGGCACTCAGTTCATATCTTTCTATTGATCTTTAAATGGCACTCAGTTCATATCTTTCTATTTCTCTTTGGTATTCTTCTTTTATCCCTTCTCAGGGCAAGTCTTATGAATGGTGAAATGACCATTTAGGTCAGGTGAGAAATCCATAGTGAACTTCGGCCCAGCCAGTAGATTCTAACAGCTAGGGCCCTTGGTTACTGGCCTGACCCTTCATGTGGTACATTGAAGTGTATTGCTCTCCATTAGAGCTTGAGCTACAGCTTCATATGTCTTCCTTCCGAAGGGTTGTTCTTATTCATAGGTAAGAAAGAACACATGGTATGGCCCACCCTCTCCCATTCTCTACAGGAGTAAAATGGAGTGGCAGATACGTTAATTTGGAGGCAGATACGTTATTCCCTAGTGGACTAAAATGGACTGGCAAAAACGTTAATTTTGAGGCAGATACGTTAATTTTGAGGCAGATACGTTATTCCCTAGTGGACTCAAATTTGGAAGCAGATACGTTATTCCAATTTCCCTCTACAACTACAAGTAGGGATGTAACAGCTCGAGTCTTTGAAGTGAGATGAACCTCTTACTGATGTGTGCCTAGGGAACACACATCGATTCGGTGGGGCTAAGCTGATAATAGACCCGTAACTACGTAGTAATACTAGATAAATATCCCTATCTTCCCGAGAGGGAGCGTAGTTATGCTCGAGAGATAGAGAAGATAATCACACTCTTCTCGTTCTTATAGCTGGTCGAACTAAGAATTTGATTAGATATATCAATCGAATTCAAAATAATCAAAATACTATGAATAAGCTACTATGAAACTTATCTCCCCAAAAATGAGTCTTATTGTTTTATTATCATCTATTTATAATGTTGGTGTATTTACTTGCTTACGTGTTTTCATTTTAACAGTCTTCAAGGACTCTTACTTATTCATTAGACATCTCTTTACTTCGCTCTCCCATAGAGTTTCTTATTCGAAGTCAAGAAAAAGGGGTTGTGATTGTCATTATAGCAATAGCCCAAAATGGGTCTGTATAGCCGACTTCAAGCCCTGTCATATGTTATCAGGGTTTTATCTGGCCAATATGGTATCTGGTTCTAATAGATATGCTTGCTGTTATAGCTGTCGTAAATTATTTATTACCATGGATGCTGATGCAGATAAGAAAACGCTTTCGTATTCTTTCGAGAGTGATACCGATAGGGATATCAAAAGGGAGTCAAAACTCAAGGTTTCTTATGATAGGTCTTCAAGTGGATCCGATTCCGGTTCTCCAGAAAGAGAAAGCATTACTCCCATTGTTCTCTGGTCTCCGTTATATAAAGATTCCGGTCAGGTAAAGGTCTAGTTTTTATCTGGTAGCTAATAGTTTGCACTTTCTTCCCGGTGGTTTAAGTTATTCCTTGCGTTGTAGAATAAATAGTGGATCTAATAATAGAAATGAAAAGAATTTGGAAATATTGCAGAAGGAGCACGATAATCTGTTATTTACGCGTGAGAATCTAACTATGTAAAAGTCTTATGATTGATGGCCTGTTTTAAACCTCTGGAAAAGGACAATTACATCAGCATCACTTGACTACACGATAGGAAACAACCGAGGTCGATTCTTACCTTATAAAGACATAACCATATCATACACCCTAAAGGTGATACCAAACCTGACTTTCATTTAGAAATATTCATCATCAAGACCCGATGTGGTAACCTTATGGATATAGATAGGTATGTCTTTAAAAGTTGTCAAGTGTCACCGAAGGTTTCATCCCAATCCCACTTTAGGTACTCAAGGCATAGCATAGGTATCATCGGGAGAGACTCGATATCATTTGGAAGAATCCAAAGATAACCGACTATCCGACCAATGACCCGGCAATGAAACCGTGCAAAGACCTATCTCATATGAGAAATCTATCAGTTGAGAATGGATCCTCGTGATAGCAAACCTTCTAACATACCTTTAGTGTTAGGAGATTGCACCAGTCTCGAAGCAGCTTTAAAGCATATAAGCTTCTTAGCGAACTTACAAGTCCCAATCAACGGAGCAAAACGCTTCGCAACAGAGATCCTGACACCTAATCTATCGATTAAAACAGAGTAGACGCGAGCTACACGGTCGTCCAAGGTGATGACAAATATCATCACCGAGGACAGCGTAGTCTAAGAGGAGTCGACCTGGGTAAGTCTATTCTGCTGCGTACCAAATAATTGAATGGTAACGCAATAAGAACAAAGACCATGAAAAGAGATAACAGTTGACCCACGTTAAAAGATACATGTCTGTACCGGTCATCCTTTTAAGTCATAGTCTTGTCGGACTTATCTCCGATCCAAGATAATGACGTTAAATGACGACCGAGTGGCACTGTCAAATTGAAAGTTCCGACCGCGGCTGACAATAACCACACATGTAAGGGGGACCCGCTAACTGACATAAGTGTCAATTGCGAGTATCCTCCTCTTTCCGTCACTACTACATACGGCACATAGTCGACCTGGCGGATCAAAATATGAAACAGATCTCTTACTATATCCCTACCCAGCTCCTTAAATAGCATGATTAAGGTTAAGTCATACTATTAAAAGGATAACAGACAGACTCTAGGCGTAGTGTAGTCGAAAGGCAGTACATAGCAACATCATTACTGATATTGCTTCTACATAGCCAATGAATATAGAAAAGATTGTGAACCACCAATTGCTCCGAATTAACATTCTTAGCATTGGTATATTTTACAATAGAATCTATATGTCTTTTACAGGACGTCAGAGCCTGCGTTGACTTCCATGTGAGTGAAACTTAATACCCGGGTATTTCGTTTCTCTTAGGACCAGGAACAGATTTGATAGTTTGGGAAATATTCATATTCTATTTACCAAACCTTATCTAAATTCTCAGACGGCTTAAGAGTAAACTCAAATGTATATACACCTGAATGACTCTTGCACCGAATGAACTTTCTTAGGGTGAAAGGACGATCTTAGGAATACCAACCCGGAACGCATACAGAATGCTTCGGACAAAGCAACGCATGTCTGAAACAGAATCAACACTGCTTTAAATACAAAGCAAGGAAGATCAGTCCAGACTACGTTTTATCTGTGTAGATGACCTCCAGAACAGATACGCTGTAATGCAGCTATCCTTGGTCAGACCATCAAGAGCATGAGAATCCCTATAAAGGCGATCTCATAGCTCGGAAGCTTTCTAAGGCTTCCCGCCAGGAGATTCGACGTTATTAGCGTCTTATCTCCAATCACCTGAATGCTACAAACAAATGTATCAAGGGGGGCGCTGATGTAATCAACACCAGGACTGTTGCAAACTGATTCCAGGTTTGCACAGCGCAGGAAACTATAGAATGAGGTGAGCATGACTTACATCATACTCAATAACCTCTATAGATGCCTACTGGAGCATATAGCTGCGATCTCTCGCCTCCACATGCCTCGGGCCCGACATCTGAGAATTGCTTCTCATGACACCTAACTATGTATAGCTATCTTTCAATGAAAGAGTCAATCTATTCTGATCTTTCCGAATTCTCATATAGGAAAATTATGAGAAAGGGGAGATCGAACCCTGCCAATGAGGAGCGATCGGGGTTTAACTGAAATTCTCCATATAGATCATTGCTAATGCAGTCTAGGCTTGATGGTTTCATGCTCACAAGAAGAGGCCTTTTTCATCGTGTTTGCGGATAGAACATCAAATACACAATTTCTTTCTCTCTTTGTACTATGCCATTTATGAAGGCTTGGGAAAAAACCTGAAATCCTACCATTACGATAAAGTGTTGACAGAGCAGAGTGAAAGGCACTACATCGAGAGAGAGGGCAGGGGAAAGACCCGGACATTGAGAAGCAGACAACGAGATTCTATTGTTCAAAAACAGGTACTGATAACAAAGCACAAGCCCTAGCTTTTAAGCCGAAGAAAGAAGCAATCATACTAAAAAAACAGAAAGATATTGCACTTCAAAATCGTTACCTTCCTATCTAGACAAACCAAACCAGATTAATATACTTGGACTTCCTTCTTGCAGTTATTCTAGATTCTAGCTTGAATGGAACCCACAACAATCCGAATCAAATCCAGATGCCAATCCAATGAGTTCGATTTCCCGCAGCTGGAAGTCAAGCTAGCAGCGTAGTCGCCGACAGAGAAAGAGAAGACCAGATCTTGGACTTGCAAGCGGAATCACTTTTAGTAAGCTTTCGAGAAAGTTTAGATCCTCGAATATGAGTTTATTCTGTCCGATTCAGGCTGATTGGATCACCAACTTCCTTCAATACACAACACTTTTCAATGGGTCTTAGGCACAATAGTTCGGATTCTCGGTCTACCCTTCGACCTTACCTCTTCAATTGTGTCAGTAAAGTCTCATTTTAGAAGTTTTAGACCCGAATTTTGAAATTCCTAACTCTAAACTCTAAAGGGACAAGAACTGAAGAAAAAGAAATTCTGACTTCCGAATCAAAGACTGAAATTTGGGGTATGCTATTGAATATTCCTATATGAAGGACTTGCGGTTTGTAACAGCAATGGAATTTGTCTCGGATCTCCGAATGGGACAACCTATTATTAGTAATGTGATAATATCTAGGTGTTCTTTGATCACTTAGAAGCGAACCCGGAGAACTAAAACATCTTAGTAACCGGAGGAAAAGAAAGAATGATTCCCTGCTACGGCCTAAACCAATTGATTCTCGATTGGGGTTATAGGAAAGTCGGTCCGTTTGGAACTCTCCCTATATACTAAAAAAATCGTAGCTGGAGCGAGTAGAAAAAAAGAATGGGAATTCCCACCAGGCTTATCGAGGAAGATCGGAACAGGGACTTGTGAGGCTAGCATGGCCATAGCTTGACCCGGATGTAGGACGAAGACTTCATCAAGCAGTCCCGTGGAGCACCTTATAGCTTCTCCTTTCTTCTAGTGCTTTCAAGGGCACAGCGAGACAATTCCACAGCTGCGGGATAACGTAGATAACATTAGGGTGAGCGCTAAACCTTGAGAGAGACATTCGGTGTCGTGGACGAAGGATTACCCTGCTTTTCCTGATGCAAGATGCGCTGCTGACGCGAGATGGACTGCTGCTGTGAGAGACACTTTTCCTATAATATTTCTCCATCTCAAGAAGTCAATGAGAAAAGAATGCTCCAGCCTCCAAAGACAAATCTGCAATGGAAGCCCAATTAATATACTGGGTCTCAAAGGGTCAAGTGCCAATCCTGTCTTCTTAAGATCTTCTATCAGTCTAGGGTTGGCGTTCTTCCAGATCGTATTTTTCTTAATGTAGTACCACTATCCAATGAGAAAAATCCTTCTATTGAACTTCTGTGGAGATGAACAATTAGGAATGTCTGCTATATGCTTCCAATCAGGGCTTCGTGTACAGTTCTCTAAGTCAGACGGGATGTCTAAAAAAAAATTAAGTTGTCTAAAAAACTTCCAAGTTTCCTATAACTTACCACAATTGTACACTGAGATTTTTGCTAATGACCTTCCTCATCCACTAATATTGGTTAACCACTTCATATTAATTAATATGAGAGCAGACTTAAGTGAATGGGAGTTGGATAAACCAATTTACAATCTTAAAGAGTTGATAATGAATCAAGTTACCCATAAGAAAGTCAAAACAATAGAAAAGAAGGTTGATGAAACTGTAAAACAATATTATTATTATGTTAAAACAGTGATTGAAGATAAGAAATATACAGATTTTAGATTCTGTTTATTAGCTGGGAGGGTTCCCTACATTTTTAAGAAATTGATCTCTGTATATTAATTGAAGGTCTTAGGCTTCATAGAAGGGAAGCTATGTGAGTAGCATAGAAAGGGGGTAGTCTAAGCGTAGTCTAAAGGGCTCTCATATATACGCTGCCTTAGAGATGCAGTAAGCGTAGCTAAGAGAGATGGCGCTTCTTACTGATAGTCTCCAACCTGCTCACGCATTAAGAGTATAAAACTTAGCCCATAATTTCAAGCTTATGATTAAGTTTAAATGGCTTCTAATATTTCTTTCTCTGGTTCAACATCGCTATCATGTAATGGAAATAGCAAACGTATTCTTTCTTTAGCCCTTTCAACATCGCTATCATCATATGATGACTCCGTTTCGTTACCCCTTTCGATATCACTTTCGAAAGAATAGCCAATCATTTCCATATCCGCATCAGCATTTATTGTAACAAATAATTTACGACAGCTATAACAGCAAGCAAATCTCTTAGAGCCATATATCATGTTCATCAGATAAAACTCTGAAAACATATGACAGGGGGTGAAGTCTGCTATACAATGCCATTTTGGGCTGCCGCTATAATGACAATCACAACTGTTCTATATCCTTGTGGTAGAAAATGATAATCTCTGGTTGAGCGAAGTAAAGACACCCCCAATGAATAAGTAAGAGTGTTCAAAAATTGTAAAAATGTAAAGGCGTAAGCAAGTAGAAACTAGTCTTAAAGAGCCAATTAATTGTTTTGCAATAAGAGAAAATGAGAGTTCTGCAATATCTATACTATGAATAATCTATTATTCTTTAGATGAATACGTTCCTTGAACCTGTTATTATATAGCATAACTATGCTCCGGAGGACCATAAGTATGGGAAGATATAATACTTTTTGATTCCCATAAGTTAGGATAATAGGTAATATATAATCATTTTTGATTTTCAAGGATTTGAACTCAACCGGGAAGAAAGGCACACCAGAAGATAAAAAAACTATTACATTTTTGAACTTCTGCGTAGTTATGCTATTAAAAAAGCTGGTCCTTTGGTACGTATGAAACAGCAGAAGAAACATCTTATGACCTCACAATTCCTTGAGAACTTCTTTGAGAAATTATCGGTTCTAACAAA
This sequence comes from Allium cepa, assembly GCA_030765085.1. Taxonomy (NCBI): domain Eukaryota; kingdom Viridiplantae; phylum Streptophyta; class Magnoliopsida; order Asparagales; family Amaryllidaceae; genus Allium; species Allium cepa. Next base: position 828,153,767 of record CM060934.1, read on the forward strand.
TATATCATTTTCACAAAATGGCGTTCGTCATCGTAGAATGAATCGCGGTAGTTATTATAGACATTTTCTTCGATGGAATTTTGATATAGGCGGTAGTAGTAGGCCAGTTGTAAATAGGGATACGCTTAACTCAAGTGGTTTATCTCAAGCATCACTGCTTAGTTTAGCGGCATTAAGTGGTAATCAATTCAATTCACAGTATATTAATTTAGCATCTAATGTTCTAAGACGGGAGCTACCTATTCTTTCTATGCAAGGCCACAGAATCAGAGTTCTAGTGCGGATACTCAGTCTGTCCTTTCTTCCATTGCCCGCTCACTTGGTCTTACTACTAATTCTACTACGCATCCACTTATCACAGCTTTTGTTGTTCAAATTCTCAGAGAGATGGTCAGAAGAGGTCCTCCTGAAGGAGTTACTTTTTCTGATTTTACTGAATCTGAGTTCCGTGATTCTATTAATACCATTTTATAGTCTGTGTTTACTGGATATCATGAAGACCCTTCATCCCCTCAGTCGGTGTTTACTGGACCTCATACAGACTCTTCATCCCCTCAGTCTACTGGGCCTCATATAGACTCTTCATACCCTCAGTCTACTGGACCTCATGAAGACCCTTCAGTCGGTGCTCCAGAGAGCTCCTTTCAGTCCCAGGTACCAGAGATCACCACCCTCAATCAATCAGCTCCAGACCCTCAGTCTTCTTCTGACTCGCCTACGTCCACTTCCTCTTCCTTTCACTCTGTTTCATCTGGGGAGATTTCTGTTGTACGTGAATTTTTGTCTTCACCTGAGTTCATTTCTTTGTGTATAATGGTTATTTTTACTATTATAAATATTTATTCTTTGCCAGACCCTTTCCCAGAGCCAGCAGACGCTTTACCTCCGGCTCTCTCTAATAGTATAGTGACAGGGCCTAGTGAAGTGGCTGGGTCTCAAGCTGATGATCATATTGTGAATGAGACTTCTGTTTGCTATAGTACTAAGTCTATTATCTTAAGTGGTATTGTAATATTAACAATTATATGGTTTGGGTTTTATTTTATGTTCTCTAAATTTGATACCTTTCATAGATTAGAGGTCGGGAATCGGGCATGTTTCTCTTGCCTTCCTAAAGGATTTTCTGTCTAATGGGACCCCGATTTATGAGAAGTCAACGACTTCCGTATCGATTTACGTCAATAAATATGTTGAATTTGAACCCCATGAGTAAGATATAATTAATTTATCCTATAGGAAAGAAGAAAAGAAAGGGTAATGCCTGCTTTGTAGAGAAAGAAAGATCAATTTTTCTCTATCTTTTTTTTTCATCTCATTGAAAGATTGATTATTTTTATTTAACAATAAAATCAAAAATCACTAAATACTAATAATCCGTCTCACTCTCACTAAAGCCCCTGTTTATGTGGATATAATATCAATATAGCATTCGCATATATGTTACGTTCCAACATGACGAGTAGAATATTCTTATAAAATCCTAAGTATATGTATGTTATACACCTCGCTGGGATTGTAGTTCAATTGGTCAGAGCACCGCCCTGTCAAGGCGGAAGCTGCGGGTTCGAGCCCCGTCAGTCCCGACCTAGGATCTCATGAATTGAGAAATGCATTTCTCTATTTTTGCGAAAGGGAAGACGAAGAGCAAAATGGAATCAAACAAATTCGCACCGTGGAGATTATTTCTTTTGTTTCGCATGTCTCATCAGATAAATATGGGAAGTTCCATTTCTTCCCCAGTACTAATTGATAAGGAAAAATATATGTAGATTTAGTACAATTGGTGCTATATTCAGTATTTAAAGTTTAAGACACTTTTTTTTCCAATCATTTTGCTCTTGATCAATGAAATGGAATAGAGTGCTCAGATTTTTGGGGGGGTACAGACACAAAATAGCTTTGTTTATTATATTTTGTTTATTATATGATATACAATGAACTTAATCTTCATAGAATTTCATTCTCTGGCAAATTTTAGGTTAAAGCACATCTTTTCTAAATCTAAATTTTTTTAGCCTCAATTATGACTACTGATTTGAAACAATTTATTTCATTCTCATTCCAATTTTATATTGCATATTTGATGTATACGTTCCAACTCCAATCCAACAAAACAAAGAGTATACTAATAAAAGAACATAAAAGAAACCTCTATAAGGTAGTGGTTTTTATTATGTTCTCTTTCTGTCTCAAAATGAGCTCATTCAAGAATCTCCTATTAGAGACAATGAATCTGAGGAAGGAATAGTAAGATATGATTCAGTAGTCAGTTCCCCTGTGCAGGCCACAAGCGAACTGAGTTTACTGACTCGCTAAGAGTTGGTCTTCCATAGTAGCGGGCTCGATGTACAGCAGGTCACTCGTTGAAGAGTGAGGAACGAACAGATATTGAGTCATCAATTTCTTTTCAACCATTTTATAATAAACTCTGGTGTTCACTATGTGAATACTGATGAATAGAAGACTTGGTTCAATCACAACGTAAGCCCACCGTCGAGTAGTCCGAAATAGGAACGGCTCGGATTGGTATTTGTGATTTCATCGGAAAGTCTTATCCAGATGCACGTGACGGGTCAGATAACCCGAAAGAGAAAGTTCATTCATGAGTTAGGCTTAACACACGAAAGGATCATTAGTAAGGGGAGAGAACAAGAAAGATATAGAATGAACTAGTTATGCTTAAGACTATCAAGTCAAAGTTGAACTAGTTAGGGAAGAGAACCCTAAAGAGAAAGCTCGTTATGCTTAAGCAGTTCATTCACTCATTATGCTTAAGAAAGGATCAGTTTAGTAGGGGCAGATAACAAGAAGGATATCAAAATGAAAATGTCTTTCTTCTAACTAAATTCCATGTTGGGAGGTCGGGACTCTTTTTCTTCTCTAGCTGGCATTCCGGTCTGTTTCCGCGAGTGTTGTTGCCTTCCTTCGGGCGCCCCAGATATTAACTCCCTCCCAACTTTTCAATGACGTAACCTCGGTTCTTTCCTTCCCGCGCCTTTGGGGATCCAGATTGGGAGAAAGAATAGAGAGATTCTCAACCGATAGCGAGAAATTAGGAAAAGAAAGTCATCAGGAGTGCGCGGCGAAGTTGCTTATGATGCCTCCTTTTGGAAAAGGGCTATTAACTGATTTCCATCCTCTGAATCAATTGGAAATTCTTTCTTTTAAGACAAGCGTAAGTCACTTGCCTAGTCATTTCTATATATCTCCGGGGCTGCTTTCTCATCCTTTTTTTTGAAGTTTACGGGAAATAATAAGGAAAAGTGGGGAGGATATCTGTATTGAATTTAGTCAAAGCAGCGGAACATTTACCTCTTCCTTGGTCAAGTGGTTTCATTCCACCTTAGTCGATCGACAATTGGAAGCTGAGGCGACATCTTACTGATGTCCACTTCACCGATAGGAGCAGAGAACTGATTGACGAAGGAGGTATACTCTAACCGATCCAGTATATTAAAGGGAGGCGCGTTTATTTGGTTGTTTAGACTATTTCATGAATGAACATTTCTCTTTGCAGACTGGGAAACCTTATAACCACCCATAGCAAGACACGGCCCTTGAATTTCGAAACGAGAAAATGTAGAGAACTTCGGCGCCCCTCGCTGCTAAGGTATTCCCTTCCCCACTTTTCATTTAGGCAGGACCCAAGTATCTTAAGGGGAACCGCTCCTTCTCATACACAAATCTTCACTTTCTCTTCGTTTATTGACATCTCACCTTTGACCGTGAATGGCCAATAGTCTAGATTGTGTAACTCTTTTATCGCCCGCCCAATTAGTATACTAGGCACTAGTGAAACTTTCCTGAGTGGGGAGCGTAAGATCGATTTGTTTTCATTAGAGTTGGGATTGGGGATAGGCATAATATCTTTATTTAGCGGTACAGACGAAGAATATTGGTCTCATTATTAAGCTGTTACACTAGTTAGGTGGCATGGCTAGCTAATTGGAAGTCAGGTTTCGCCCCTACTGAAAAAAAGCGAGCAAACTAAGCCAAGGCCCTTGGGAAACTAGGTACGCAATCCGTTTCGCGACTAGCCCGAACTTAGTTCAATCAATTGGTACCAAATTCTTCTTTGAAACCATTTTACAGGACGGTAAACTATGCATGACGGGGCAGATAACAAGAAAGATATCAAAATGAAAATGTCTTTCTCACTGCTCAAATTCGTGTTTGGATGGATGCAAATCAAACTTGAAAAGAGATATGCTTAACACATGAAAGGAGAAGTAGAGAGAACATAAAATAAACACCTACCGGGTTTCAATTTATTCAAATGAACGATTTGAACACCTATTGATTATAACAACAAGACCGAAATTCTTGATCAATGTAGGTTACCATTTTAGTTCAAAAAGATACCAAAGTGGATGATTGACTCATTCCAATATAAAGGCTTAGTAAATCAAATAATAGATAATAAATGGATCGGTTTAAAAATAAATGAGTTGTTAGTCGTAGAATATTATTCTCGTCAGACTTGAACCTAACGAACATAACAAGAAAAGGGGTTCAGAAATCTTTAAGAACGAAGCTTAATCTCAGTACGGCGTATCATCCTCAGTTCGACGGCCAAACTGAGAGAGTAAATCAAGTGTTGGAGGATCTTCTTCGTGCTTGCATTCTTGATTTTGGTGGTAGTTGGGAAGACCACATTCCTCTTGTTGAATTTGCATATAATAATAGCTTTCAGTCTAGGATCGGCATGGCTCCTTTCGAAGTCTTATACGGAAGACCGTGTCGATCGCCTTCTTGTTGGTTAGAGTGTGGGGAAAAGTTTATTTTAGGCCCCGATTATATTCGTGAATCATCGGAGAAAATTCATATTATTCGACAAAGGATGAAGGAAGCCCAGAATCGTCAAAAATCTTATGCCGACAATCGTCAGAAGCCGCTAGAATTTTCTGTGGGCGATTATGTATTCATTCGAGTCTCTCCGATGAAGGGAGAGTGATGCGTTTTAGTAGCTCGGGAAAGTTGGCTCCACGTTAAGTTGGACCGTTTCCTATTACCGAACGCATTAGTCCCGTAGCCTATCGTGTTGCTCTACTGGTTCATTTTGCGGGGATTCACGATGTATTTCATGTTTCTCAGCTTCGCCGCTGTCTTAGAGAACCTGATTCAGCTATTGATCCCTAAATATTGCTGGATATAGAGATCTCACCCGACATGACCATGGTTCAACATCCCGTTCGCGTTGTTGATTCTGAAATGAAACGCCTTCGGAATAAGGAAGTTCCACTTCTTAAGATTCAGTGGTCTTCTAATCCCAAAGATTGCACGTGGGAAACGAAGGAATTCATTGAGCATTCCTATCCCGGATTTCTCTCCTCTTCGGGTGCGGGTGAGTATTCTTTTGTGTTATCTCCTCTTTGTTGATTTTCGTTGAATTCGTTGTATGTTGTGTTATAGATAACTTCTATTATGAGAATTGCGAGGACGCAATTTTTATAAGGGAGGGAGTCTGTAACAGTCGTATTTTATCGTCGTTAAATTAAATAATGAAAATGCGAATTTTCATTTCTTTAACGATGCGTAAAATAATTCGTCGTTCGCGTTTGAAAAATATTGGGTTAAGTGTTGTTAAAATTTTAAAACACTTATCAAAATTGACAAAAATGACTTGTGCAAGCTACCATTTTTAATTGCCTTGCCGCGTGTATTTTTTTCAAAGCCCAAAAACCCTTTTCCGTTTATTTTCTCACGCATTCAAAATCATGGCAGCAGGCGATTGAAAATTTAGGGTTCATCTTCGTCTTCGTGCCGTTCGTCGTCCTCCTTCGTTCATGCGTGCTTCTCTTCTCAAATTTGGCAAGGTACATCCCTATTTCTACTTTGTCCAATTTATTGTTTGTTCGTATGCCCTAAATTGTTTTGCTGTCCTATATTTTTTGCGCGCGAATAATTTGAGCTTTATTCGTGTTTTAGGAGTTTTGTTGCTTGAAGATTAGATGCTTCTCGTTGTCTTCGCCGCGTCTTCGTGCTTCGTCGTAATTATGTGAGTTTTTCAAACTCACGCAACCTATTAAAATTCTTGGAAGAAATCATCAATCTATTTCGTTTGTGTAAAAAACAAAATAAATGTGATGAGCTTTGTTTTTATTTGAATTGTTGTGTTTGATTTTGCTGTGTTTTGATCACATGAACTTGAAGAATATCGTGCTGAAGAATCTTTACTACTAAAGAATCAACAAGCTAAAATAAGAAGACTCGAGGAGAGGAACCGACAGTTAGAAATACAGGTAGACGACTTATTGGTTTATTTATTTATTGTCTTTATTAAGAACAATGATTACCATATGATGATGATCATAAGTGGTGCGACAACGATTTGGCATGTAAATTCGGATAATGAAATGTAGCCTTCATCATATAACTTCACATAGTTTGACTATTTCTCTGTCTGTGTTTATGTGAAACTATCTAATGGTTGTGCGGAT